>MU734864.1:53890-85688 GCA_026770625.1 Nicotiana glauca
CCCCCCCCCCTCCCCAAACCCCCTTCCTGTTTAGTTCTTCCTCTGCAATTTACAAAACCCACTAAAACTCATGTTAAAGAATTTAATAAAGGTACTGTAATTTTTCTTTAAATTGCCCTTCCAAACTTTTTGTGCTTCATTTTCAATCATTAAAACCCGTATAAACATCTGATCTTTACATAATAATTTTTTGTATTTCATGAGAACGATTGAAATTATAAAATCCCCAACTCAATTTCGACAAATAAAGAAAGATTTGAGATTTTATTCGCATTGAAGTTGTTTAATTTATGAAAACTAAAATTTGACTTTGATTTGCTTTGTTTGGTTGTGTTACGAGATCTGAAATTGGAGAAAGAAAATGTGGAACAGAGGAGTGATAATTTTAGTTTCATCTCTTCCATTCTTGGTCTTGGGTTTGTTATATTGAATTTGCGTGAAGGTTAAGAAGCGACGATAATGGTTTTTTCCGGTGGTGTCAACGGTGGCGGAAGGCAAAAGAAGATGGAGATGTTAGAGGATTCTTTAAATTGGGGGTATAAGAGTAATTTTAAATATTTTATTTTTAAATAAATAATAATGACGCGTGTCATGATGTTATTTGTGCGTGACATTACACATATTTTTCTAAAATGATCAAGAAAAAAGAGGTGTGTATTAGACATACTCTGAAAAGGTTGAGTGTGTAAGATAATTTTCGTGCTCAGAAAGTGTGTAATAGAGATTTGGTGCATCGTTTAGGGGGTAACTTATGTATTTTGCCTTTACTTTATCTTTTCTTCAATTCCTATAATCTAATTGTCTCTATTTTTTAACTTCTATATCAGTATTCCATACGGTCCACAATAAATGATCAATTTATTTTTTTTATTTTGGTCCAAAATATGTATCCATTTATATAATTAAGAAAAGATTTAATTTAGTGGGAATTAATCTCTCTTCCTTTTGTAACATCCTGTTTGGCATTTTCTTTAGAATAATGTGTGGCACGGAAAACTATGAGAAAGTGTGGACTAGTATCTGTTTGACCAAAAAATGTTAAATATTTTTGTTAAACTAATTAAGTAAATGATAATAAGTAAATTCTAATTAAATATAATAAGTCCTAGATCCAAGATGGCTAGATAGTAATAACCAAAAAACCGCATTTAAAGTTATTAAAAGCCAAAAAATATTTAATGATATTCTTGTGAATAAATGAGGGAATAAGGACAAGAAATTATCACGACCCAAAATTCCCACCTTGGGAGTCGTGATGGCGCCTACTCGTAGAAGCTAGGCAAGCCACACATTTTGAATCCATAAATACTTTTGTTTTAAATCCATTTTTACCAATTTAATTAATAGAAAATAAATAATTAAACAACAGCGGAATTCGTAATTTAGCGGAAGACTTAAACGTAATAAACCATAATAATAAGAAAAATCCACATATGCCTCTACCCAGAACTGGTGTCACAATATCCACGGACTACTAAGATTTACTACATCCAACCGTTTGAAAGAAAGTAACACTGTCTGTCTCGAATACAAGAGATAACAGAACATAAATAAAGATAGAGGAGACGGCGGGCCTACGGACGCCTGCAAGGCTACCTCGGTGTCTCGGTGGACTGAAGACTGGCTCCCGAGCTAGTGCTGCTGTCTGGTACTTGGATCTGTGCAAAAGAGCACAGAATATAGTATCAGCACAACCGACCCCATGTGCTGGTAAGTGCCTAGCCTAACCCCAAAGAAGTAGTGATGAGGCTAGGCCGAACTACCACATAAACCTGTGCAGTTATGTATACATTTACAGCGAAATCGAGATACAGAGATAACCAATCAATATGTGATGGGGAGCATGCTATTGGGAAAATAACAATTTCAAATAAAAGTCATAAAGTAACGAAGGAAACAACATAATCCAGACATCAATAAAGAATTAGAAAGCAGCAAGTGCACGTCATCACCCTTCGTGCTTTTACTCTCATCCTCACCAAGCAATGATATAATAAAACGTGCACGGCATCTCCCTTCGTGCTTTTACTCTCTTTCCTCACATATAATCAATAGAATCGTCGCGGAATGGTACATCGTGCGGCACGACATCACCTTTCTTGCTTTACACTATTTCCTCACAATAAACAAACAATGCACGACATCACCCTCCGTGCTTTACACTCTTTCCTCACAATAAACAAGCAATGTACGGCATCACCCTTCGTGCTCTAACACTCTTCCTCACCCAAACAACAATCACAAATAAGGGGCAAGGGAATAAATAAAATAATAATAGAAATCCCGGCATGGGAACACAATTAAACAATTAAATCCCGGCAAGGGTACAACATCAATAATCTTAACATCCCGGCAAGGGAAAAATAATCAACGAAGCAACAATATCCCAGCAAGGGAAAAATTTAATAATTCTTTCTCTTTATTTCACTTATATTTCATAATTCACTTTACCACTTGATCCAATGCTTAAAAGGGTTCAATCATCTCATGTACTTTCATAATTGTAAAATAACTTGAGTCAATGCTCCTCGATGTTCAGATGTCACAATTTCCTTCCACAAACTTTTTACAACAAATAGGAATCATCACCAAGGCATGAGAGATACAACAAGATCAAGAAATTCACAATTTAAAGACTCGCGGTCATACTAGACACCAACGTATAGATACTCGTCACCATGCCTATACGTCGTACTCTATAATTACCCATAGCAAATAGGATTCAACTCCTAATCCCTCAAGCTAAGGTTAGACTAAACACTTACGTCAAACTTCCACGGCCAATTCAATCCTCAATAACCGCCTTTCCTTTCGAATTCGGCTCCAAATCAATTGCATCTATACATAAATGACTTCATAACATCAAATAGTGCTTAACTATTCGAATCCAATGCCTAATTATAGCTTTCCAATCATTCTTCCCAAAAATCCAAAATTCGACCCCGGACCTGCTTGGTCAAAACATTAGGTTCAGACCAAAATCAAACACATGTACTAACTCAACAACATCATACGAACTTATCCGTGCGATCAAATCGCCTAAATAACCTCAAAAACCATGAATCAAACATCAAAATAATGAATTTTTTCTCAAACTTCATCAAGTTTCAAATTTAGAAATTCAAGTCTGAATCACGTCAAACGACGTCCGTTATCAACCAAACTTCACAGGAAGGACTTAAAACATATATAAGACCTGTACCAAGCGTCGGAACTAAATTACGGGCTCTATACCATCACTTTCTAATCAGATTTTATTTTAATTTTTCTTAATAATTTCAGAAAAATAATTTCCTTTAAAAATTCATTTCTCGGGCTCGGGACCTCGGAATTTGATTCCGTGCATACGCCCAAGTCCCATATTTTTCTACGGACCCTCCGGAACCGTCAAACCATGGGTCATGGTCAGTTTGCCCAAAATATTGACCAAAGTCAAATTTATTCATTTTAACATCAAAACTTAGCATTTTTCATAGAATTTCATATTTAAGCTTTCCGGCTATGCGCAGCAAATCGAGGCAACTCTAAATAAGGTTTTCAAGGCCTCGGGGACACATAATTCAGTTAAAAATAGGTGATGACCCTTTGGGTCGTCACATTCCCCACCTCTAAAACAACCGTTCATCCTCGAACGGATAGAAGAAGGAAGTACCTGAGTCGGGGAAAAGATGAGGATAACGACTCTGCATATCGGACTCGGACTCCCAGGTCTATGCCTCAGGAGGCTGACCTCTCCACTGAACACGAACAGAAAGGAAACTTTTCGACCTCAACTGACGAATCTACCGGTCTAGAATAGCTACCGGCTCCTCCTTATAAGACAAGTCCTTGTCCAACTGGACAGTGCTGAAATATAACACGTGGACTGGGTTGCCGTGATACCTCCGAAGCATGGACACATGACACACTAGATGCACGGCTGATAAGCTCGACAACAAAGCAAGTCTATAAGCCACCTCTTCCACTCGATCAAGAATCTCAAATGGACCAATGAACCTATGGCTAAGCTTGTCCTTCTTCCCAAATCTCATCACGCCCTTCATAGGAGACACTTGGAGGAATACCCGCTCACCAATCATAAAAGCCACATCTCGAACCTTGCGGTCTGCATAGCTCTTTTGCCTGGACTGAGCTGAACGAAGCCTATCCTGAATGATCCTGACCTTGTCCAAGGCCTCCTGAACCAGATCCGTACCCAACAACCGAGCCTCTCCCGACTCAAACCATCCAACCAAAGACCAACACCGCCTACCATATAAAGCCTCATAAGGAGCATCTGGATGCTCGACTGGTAGCTGTTGTTGTAGGCAAATTCTGCTAAAGGCAAAAACTGATCCCACGAACATCTAAACTCAATAACACAAGCTTGGAGCATATCCTCCAAAATCTGAATAGTCCGCTCAGACTGTCCGTCCATCTAGGGATGAAACGTTGTGCTCAACTCAACCCGTATGCCCAACTCTCGCTGAACTGCTCTCCAAAAATGCGAGGTAAATTGTGTACCCCCGGTCTGAAATGATAGATACGGGCACACCATGAAGGCAAACAGTCTTCCAAATATTGATCTCAGCTAACCTCTCAGAAGAATAGGAGAGTGTCACAGGAATGAAATACGCTGACTTGGTCAGCTTATCAACAATGACCCATACAGCGTCAAACTTTTTCTGAATCAGCAGAAGTCCAGTAACAAAGTCCATAGTGATTCGCTCCCACTTCCACTTGGGAAGCTCAATCCTCTGAAATAAACACCAGGCCTCTGATGCTCGTACTTAACCTGCTGACAATTCAAACAACGAGCCACATGTGCTACGATATCCTTCTTCATTCTATGCTACCAATAATACTGCCGCAAATCCTGATACATCTTCACAGCGCCCGGATGAATAGAGTACTTGGAGCTATGGGCTTCCTCCAATATAAACTCTCAGAGCCCATCCACATTAGGCACACATACTCAACCTTGCAATCTCAAAACTCCATCATCATCTAAGGTAACCTACCTAGCACCTCCGCGCTGCACCGTGTCTCTAAGGACACACAAATGGGGATCATCATACTGCCGATCACGGATGCGCTCCAATAATGAAGAACGAGCGATCGTGCAAGCTAACACACGACTGGGCTCAGAAACATCTAGTCTCACGAACTGAATGGCTAAAGCCTAAACATCCAAATCAAGCGGCCTCTCACCGACCGGAATATAAGCAAGACTGCCCATACTAGCTGACTTCCTACTCAAAGCATCGGCCACCACATTGGCCTTTCCCGGATGATATAAAATGGTGATATCATAATCTTTCAACAACTCCAACCACCTTCTCTGCCTCAAATTCAACTCCTTTTGCTTGAACAAGTATTGAAGACTCTTACGATCCGTGAATACCTCACATTCCATGCCATACAGATAATGCCTCCAAGTCTTCAATGCGTGAACTATGGCTGCCAACTCCAAATCATGAACTGGATAGTTCTTCTCATGAATCTTCAACTGCCTCGAAGCATAGGTAATGACTTTGCCATCCTGCATCAACACTGCTCCAAGCCCAACACAAAAAGCATCACAATAGACTATATAAGGCCCTGAACCTGTGGGCAAAACCAACATCAGTGCCGTAGTTAGAGCTATCTTGAGCTTCTGAAAGCTTGCCTCACACCTATCCGACCATTTGAACTGGGCACCCTTCTGGGTCAATCTGGTCATCGGGGCTGCAATAGATGAAAACCCCTCCACGAACCGCCGATAGTAGCCTGCCAACCCCAAAAAACTCCGAATCTCTGTAGCTGATGCTAGTCTAGGCCAGCTCTTGACTGCCTTAATCTTCTTCAGATCAACTTGAATACCCTCTTCTAACATAATATGACCCAGAAATGCAACTGAACCCAACTAGAACTCACACTTCGAGAACTTAGCATACAACTGACTATCCTTCAGAGTCTGAAAAACCACTCTAAGGTGATGCTCGTGATCCTCCTAGCTGTAGGAATATATCAATATATCATCAATCAAGACTATCACGAATTAATCCAAATAAGGCCCGGACACTCAGTTCATCAAATCCATAAAAGATGCTAGGGCATGAGTCAACCCGAATGACATAATCAAGAACTTATAATGCCCGTACCGAGTGCGGAATGCTGTCTTAGGGACATCGGAGGCCCTAATCCTCAACTAATAGTAGCCAGATCACAAGTCAATCTTGGAAAATACCTTGGCACCCTGAAGCTGGTCAAACAAATCATCAATCATCGGTAGCGGATACTTATTCTTGACTGTAACCTTGTTCAATTGCCGGTAATCAATACACATTCTCATTGACCCATCCTTTTTCTTGACAAATAACACCGGTGCACCCCAAGGTGAAACACTGGGTCTAATGAAACCGTTCTCCAGCAAATCTACAACTGTTCCTTTAGCTCTTTCAACTCAGGCGGTGCCATACGATACGGCGGGATAGAAATGGGCTGAGTGCCCGGTACCAGATCAATGCAAAATTCAATATCCCTATTGGATGGCATACCCGGCAGGTCTGAAGGGAAAATATCAGGGAACTCATGGACAACGGGCACAGAATCAATAGAGGAAACCTCAACACTAGAATAGCGAACATAGGCTAAATAGGCCAAACACCCCTTCTAGACCATAGCTGAGCCTTCACATACAATATAACACTACGGGTAGAATGACCAGGAGTCCCTCTCCACTATAAATGAGGCATACCTGTAAAGCTAAGGTCATAGTCTTGGCATGACTGTCCAAGATAACGTGATAGGGTGATAAACAGTCCATCCCTAATATAATATCGAAGTCAACCATGTCTAAAAGCAACAAATCTACATGAGTCTCAAGACCCCCAATCACCACAATACAAGAACAATGGACTCGATCGACCACGATAGAATCACCCACCGGTGTAGATAAATAAATAGGATCATTCAATGCATCACTAGGCATGACCAAGTACGGGGAAAAATAAGATGACACATACGAATACGTAGACCCCAGATCAAACAACACTGAAGCATCCATATCAAAAACCAAAATCATACCTATAATAACCACATCTGAAGCCTCTGCCTCGAGTCTGACCTAAAGAGCATAATATCGGGGCTGGGCTCCACCACTCTGATCTACCTGGGACAGCCTGCTGCTAGCTGGCATCCATCTCTGGTGGTCTGAGCTCCACCGCTAGGACCTCTACCTCCACCTCTAGCACCTCTACCCCCCACCTCTAGCTGGCTGGGCGGGCTGTGGAACACTTGGTGCCTGAACAATGGCACGGGAACCCTAATGCTGAGAGCTACTCGGTGCTTGAGGGCAAAACCTAGCAATATGACCCATGTCACCAAAAGTGTAACAATCCCTCGGTTGTTGAGTCTGCTAGCCCTATCGACCTGAATGAACACCCCGGAAACTCTAAAGCGATGGTACACTGATAGGAGCTGGTGGTGCACTGAAGGGCTACTGATCAGGATAGTGCGTGTGAGAACCATGGCCACCTGAGGCACCGTGAGAAACCTGGAGTTCTGACTGGAAGGGCCTAGGAGGATGACCCTTATCATACGAATCTCTACCTCTAGATGAGGCACCACTGAATCTGCCTGATTGACGGGGTCTCATATCTTCCCTATGACCACCGCCCTATGATAATACATCTCAACTCTTCGGGGCACATTGGCCGCCTCCTGGAAGGATATCTCACTCCCAGCCTCTCTAGCCATCTGGAGATGAATAGGCTGAATGAGCACATCAATAAACTGTCTCACTCTCTCCCTCTCAGTGAGAAGTATAATAAGAGCATGGCGATCCAAATCAATGAACTTGGTCTCGTACTGGGTGACTGTCATGGATCCCTACTGGAGATGCTTGAACTGCCTCGGATAGGCCTCTCGTTGTGTAATAGGGAGAAACTTCTCTAGAAATAGCTGCGTGAACTGCTCTCAGGTCAAGGCTGGCGACCCTGCTGGTGTAGCTAAACAATAATCCCTCAACCAAGTCTTGGCGGATCCAGACAAGCGAAATGTAGCGAAATCAACCCCATTGGTATCAACAATACCCATGTTCCAAAGAACCTCATGGAAGCTGTCCAGGTAATTGTGGGGATCCTCGGTAGATGCACCGCTGAAGGTAGTAGTGAAGAGCTTGGTGAATCTATCCAATCTCCACAAAGCATCAACAGACATAGCTGCTCCATTACCGGACTGGGCTACCACACCCAGCTGAGTTGCTCCAACTGGCTGAACTGCTAGAGTCTGAATCTGGGGAGCTACCTGCTCTGGAGTACGAGAAGCAGGAGTCTGGGCTCCTCCTCCAGCCTAAGAAGTGGCTGGTGCTACAGGAAGTAAGCCTGCATGGGTGACACTCTCCATGAGGCCCACCAATCGGACCAGAGCGTCCTGAAGAACTGGGGTAGCAATTAACCCCTCTGGGACCTGAGCTGGGCCCACAGGAACTCCTAGGGCCAGAACCTCCTCGTCAAAATTAACCTAAGGCTCTGCCACTAGTGTTGCTGCTCAGGGCTGAGCTTTGCCCCTACCTCAGCCTTGCCCTTTGCCCCTAGTGGGTGCTGCTACTGGGGGCTCGAGCTGCTGGGCGGTAGATGGGGAAGTGCGTGTTCTCTCCATCTACGAAAGAATAGAGCAGGAATTCAATTAGCATTGAGAAACCAAACCTCACGACAAGAAAGAACAAATGTGAAACTTTTCCTAACTCTGTAGCCTCTGGGGATAAATACAGACGTCTCCGTACCGATCCCTCAGACTCTACTAAGCTTGTCCGTGAATTATGAGACCTATGTAACCTAGAGCTCTGATACCAACTTGTCACGACCTGAAATTCACACCCTCGAGAGTTGTGATGGTGCCTACTCGTAGAAGCTAGGCAAGCCACACATTTTGAATCCATAAATAATTTTGTTTTAAATCCATTTTTACCAATTTAATTAACAGGAAATAAATAATTGAACAACATCAGAATTCGTAATTTAGCGGAAGACTTAAACGAAATAAACCAAAATAATAAGAAAAATACACATATGCCTCTGCCCAGAACTGGTGTCACAACATCCACGGACTACTAAGATTTAGTACATCCAACCGTTTGAAAGAAAGTAACATTGTCTGTCTCGAATACAAGAGATGACAGAACATAAATAAAGATAGAGGAGACGTCGGGCCTGCGGACGCCTGCAAGGCTATCTTGGTGTCTCGTTGGACTGAAGGCTAGCTCGCGAGCTACTGCTGCTGTCCGGTACCTGGATCTGTGCAAAAGAGCATAGAGTGTAGTATAAGTACAACCGACCTTATATGCTGGTAGGTGCCTAGCCTAACCCCGGCAAAGTAGTGACGAGGCTTGGCCGGACTACCACATAAACCTGTGCTGTTAAGTATAAATATACAGTGGAATCGAGATACAGAGATAACCAATCAATATGGGAGGGGGAGCATGCAATGGGGAAAATAACAATTCTGAATAAAAGGCATCAAGTAATGAAGGAAATAACATAACTCAGACATCAATAAAGAATAAGAAAGCAGCAAGTACAAGGCATCACCCTTCATGCTTTTACTCTTATCCTCACCAAGCAATGATATAATAAAACATGCATGACACCTCCCTTCATGCTTTTACTCTCTTTCCTCACATATAATCAATAGAATCGGCATGGAATGGTACATCGTGCGGCACGACATCACCCTTCGTGCTTTACACTCTTTCCTCACAATAAACAAGCAATGCACGGCATCACCCTTCGTGCTTTACACTCTTTCCTCACAATAAACAAGCAATGCACGACATCACCCTTCGTGCTTTATAACTCTTCCTCACCCAAATAACAATCACAAACAAGGGTCAAGGGAATAACCAAAATAATAATAGAAATCCCGGCAAGGGAACACAATTAAATAATTAAATCCTGGAAAGGGTACAACATCAATAATCTCAACATCTCGGCAAGGGAAAAATAATCAACGAAGCAACAATATCCCGGCAAGGGAACAAGTTAATAAATCTTTCTCTTTCTTTCACTTATATTTCATAACTCTTTTTACCACTTGAGCCAATGATCCAAAGGGTTCAATCATCTCATGTACTTTCAAATTTGTAAAATAACTTGAGCCAATGCTCCTCGATGTTCATAGGTAACAATTTCCTTCCACAAGCTTTTCACAACAAATCGGAATCATCACCAAGGCATGAGAGATACAACGAGATCAAGATATTCACAATTTAAAGACTCACAGTCATGCTAGAAACCAAAGTATAGATACTCGTCACCATGCCTATACGTCGTACTCAAAAATTACCACATAGAAAATATGACTCAACTCCTAATCCCTCAAGCTAAGGTTAGACCAAAAACTTACCTCAAACTTCCATGGCTAATTCAATACTCAATAATCGCATTTCCTTTCGAATTTAGCTCCAAGTCAATTATATCTATACATAAATGACTTCATAACATCAAATAATGCTTAAAAATTCGAATCCAATGCCTAATTATAGCTTTCCAATCATTATTCCCAAAAATACAAAAATTGACCCAAGGCTCGCTTGGTCAAAACACGAGATTCAGACCAAAATCAAATCACCCACGAGCCCAAATATATAATTATTTTCAGAATTCAATCCCAAAATGAGGTCTAAATTACAATTAATTAAAAAGCCCTAACTCTACCCAAATCCCTAATTTTCTACCCTTAATCATATGTTTTAGGCCTAGGGATTCAATAGATGTTGATGGAAAAAGAAGAAAACGAGTTAAACAATGCTTACCCAAGAAACTTTGGTGAAGAAATACTTCAAAAATTGCTAGGAGCTTTGGAAAAGAAAGGGTTTTTGAATATGTTATGAAATCCCATTATTTTTGTTCTGTTTTAAATCACTGGACAGACCTTCATCACGTTCGTGATAGGCCTGTCGCATTTGCGATGAAGCCAGCTTAAGTGGCCTTCGCGTTCGCGATAAATGGCTCGCGTTCGCGGAGCATTAGCTCCCAGAGCCTTCGCGTTCGCGACCCTATGATCGTGTTAGGGTAGGGTTAATACCCCTCCCTCTGCCCAGGCTTACAAGCCATCGCATTTGCGTTTATTGTATCGCGTTCTCGAAGGGTAACCCCCTTTAGCCTCGCGTTTACGACCCCAGCTTCGCGTTCGCAAAGAAGAAGTTTGGCACCTGGGATATTTGCCTTATGCGTTCGCGAGAGGGACCACGCGAATGCGAAGAACAAAATCTTTGGGCACTAAACAGTAAAAACCTGAAATTTTTACAAGTCTAAAACCACTCCGAAACACACTCGAGCCCTCGGGGATCCTAACCAAACACATATACTAACTCAACAACATCATACGAACTTATTCGTGCGATCAATTCGCCTAAATAAACTCGAAAACCATGAATCAAACCTCAAAATCATAAATTTTTCCTCAAACTTCATCAAGTTCCAAATTTAGGAATTCAAGTCTGAATCACATCAAACGACGTCCGTTTTCAACCAAATTTCATAGGAAGGACTTAAAACATATATAAGACCTATACCGGGCGCTGAAACCAAAATACGGGCCTGATACCATCGCTTTCTAATCATATTTCATTTCAATTTTCCTTAACAATTTTAGAAAAATAATTTCCTTTAAAAATTTATTTCTCAGGCTCGGGACCTCGAAATTCGATTCCGGACATATGCCCAAGTCCCATATTTTCCTACGGACCCTTCGAGATCGTCAAATCACAGGTCCGGGTCTGTTTGCTCAAAACGTTGACCAAAGCAAAATTTATTCATTTTAACATCAAAACTTAGTATTTGTCACAGAATTTTATATTTAAGATTTTCGGCTACACGCCCGGACTGTGCACGCAAATCAAGGCAACTCTAAATGGGGTTTTCAAGGCCTCGAGGATACAGAATTCAATTAAAAACAGGTGATGACCCTTGGGGTCGTCTCAACAATAATATAATGAATGGCAATAACTGTAAATAAAGAGAATAGTTCACCCAAATATATAACTAGGTGAATGATTCTCCCTCTAACAGTGATATAAGATAGCCAAATGTGGTAATATAAAATACTTCATCGTGTATGACATGGAAAAGCTTGGAACAACACAGCAAATTGAAACTTGTATAAAGATATTATTTGTAGTTATGTGGGAGTCAACTTTTCTACAGAGAGCATACCAAGATAGAAAATTAGATGCCCCTTCTTTCTCTCTCTATTCCTACGTATATAGGGCGTTCCCATTTCCTACTGAAAGTACAAATACAGAGAATATTCCTCTGAATATTCTTTCGAAATATCTTATTGTTAAACTAGCTGTTTTGGCCGATTTGAGTGCTCGACCTCGACATTCGCTGCTCAGCTCGCCAGTGTTGCTTCTTTAGCATGAACTCGACCTAATTGATTCTTTATTTTCTTATTTTAGGTGAGGTCCTTTCGATCAGATTTTGACCCATACAGTTAGTCGCTCTGCCCATCGGGATTGTTATTGGACAAGCTCAGTGGGTGGACTTTGCCAGTTGCATTTTTGAAAAATCTGAGCACATTGGCCGAGGAGTGACCCTTTTATGGTGAGGTGATGATGTGGAACTTCAAGAGTCACATCTGACCATTATGTCAGTTTGAAATGACATTATTTCATCATTCGTCATTATGGTACTTGTTCCCAATACGTTACATCATTTCCCGTGCCTCTTTTGTTTCAAAATTAATGAGGCATCGTTTGGGCGTTCTCAATTGGGATGCCCATATTCTTATAAATAAGGATAGGTATTCCTTATTTGAACAGTTGCATTTCTAGAGCCTTTGAAACCCGAGTTTTTCCTTCTTCAAGTTTCCAGCGTCTGTGTTTTCTTTCTCCCTTCAGCATCTTTTGTTATTATCATCTCCTTCATCTTTGCATTTCCTTTTTGCATACAATCAGGAAAATGGCTAGTTTGTTCTATGATCCTGTAACGCGAGATGTGGACTTACCTCCTTATAAAGAAGGAGCAGCCATGGTAGAAGACGAGAACTTCTCCACCGTGGATGAGATAATTCCACATTCGAGGAAGGCCATGTCAGACTTCAAGAACCCACCTGAGGGTGAACCTGAACCTGTCATTTTTATGATGGATTCGGCGGCGATTGTTGCATTTAGGGCTAAGTGGTGAATCCCGGCCCATGTTGAAATCATCCCTTCTAGTAGTGATGTAGTGCAAATACATCGCCCGTGGTAATACACATTTTATGCGTACCTGTTCGTTGTTGGCTACACATTTCCTTTGCCTTCCTTGGCGGATGAGTTTTGCAATTTTTACAATGTGTGCCCAATTCAGCTCTCTCCGTACATATACAAGCTTTTCCTTATGCTTATTAAGTATGCGGAGCTGGCCAACCATGGTATTTTTCTTCGCCATCTGCTTTACCTCTTCGCCCCAAGTTTTCATGGGGCACGATGATTCATATGTGCCACCGCGGGACCAAGGGGTTGGTATTGAAGATGGACGATAAAACTAATCGTTGTTTTTTCGGAAAATTTCTTCTACGTGAAGACAGAGCATGTGGTATCAAACCCCAGTGGATTCCCCAAGGAGTGGAACTTTTCTCGTAAGTGTTTTTCTCCCAAATGACTTCGTTGTTTATTTTGGGCGATCTGATTGTTCTCCTTCTCTTTTGTAGCCGAGCGGGATCCTCTTTCACCATTCGTTGACATTCGTGACCGGCTGAGTCATATTTTGTATCATACTATGGGGATTCGGCAGTGATCGCACTTTAATGAGAAGTTTGGGTGTAGACCTGTGGCCGGCGAGTTACCTTTGACTTTGAATGTTTTCACCTTTATATAGTCCTCATTATCCTGTCTTTTATTTATCTTTCTTCGTTTGTAGGTTGGAGGGCTTCAAGGAGGGCAAGGGCTCCTACGCTTGCTTTTCACCAGTTGGGTATTTCGGTCGGGTCCGTACTCGTCGTGGCTGCAAGTGAACCTACTCAGGCCACTGCTATTCCTCATACCCCGGCTTTGCACGGTCCTAATTGCCAAGTTTCTTCCACACTATTGGAGATTTCAGCTTCCATGGTGTTTCACTTTGTCGATGAGTCAGACCAGGGTGAAGATGGAGAGGCTCCACTAATAAGGCAAAGGATAAAGACTGATAAGAGAGTGGTCGGAAAGGAGCCGATGGGGAGTCGACCTGAGTTGACCACGACTGAGTTGAGGGGCGACATGGCCTTGGATGTAGAGATTGTGCCTCCTTCAGACGTGGAGATCACCTCCGTGGAAGAAAGGGCGACCAGAAGTGGTCGCAATTACTCCTCAGAGTGGTCTATCAATGTCAGGGCAGGCCAATATTCCATCTTCGACTGAAGAGAGGGCGAAAAGAGTGATTGTAGATGATTATGAATCTGGCTCTTATGTCGATCCCGAAGAGGCGAGGATATTCGACGAAGGGCTTTCACGGGTGGAGGTGAGAATGGATGGATCCTCTCACTCGATCAGAATCCCTCTGGACTGCGATTTGTTGGAGGATACGGCGAGCATGTTCCCCTCCTTCGCTTCTCTTTGCTATGTCGCCAAAAATAGCACCCTTCAGGCGTTCCAAGATTCCGACCTATCAGTGGGCATATCTGAGATGGCTCTGAGGGTGAGTTTTTTGTTTCATTTCTGCGACTTGTCTTTTTCTTCTGTCTTTGCTGGTGTTCTTCTCACTCTCTTTTCTTTTTTAGACTTTCACTTTGGAGATCGAGAGTGCCTACCGAGAAGAGAGGTCTAAGGTCTTTTTTAGGAAGATGGCTTCGAAGTATGTCCGTTATCGTGACAAGTACCGTGAGATGCGTGCATGGTTTAGAGAAAGTGGTAATGTCTAGTACCTTAGAGCTGATTTGGATTAGACAAGCGTGGAGCTTGTGTGAACTATTGGTAGATGCAGTGAGCTCCAAGGGTTGCTCAGTGCCAAGGATGACGAGCTCGAGGTGAGCAAGGGGGTTGTGGTCGAATGTGTCGAACTTCAAGCGCAAATAGAGACCTTACAGGCTGAGCTTGAGCAAAGCTCAATTAGAGTTGCTGTCCTAAATGGTGAATTGACTGAGAAGGTGATCGAGGAGTCTCAGGTAGTGATTGTGGCCAAGGCGGCAGTGTTAGAGAGCGTTATCCATATTTTTAGGTCTGAACGTGCAACCGATGTGGAAACAGCCGCATTGAGGGAGACTCGGCTTGATGAGCGAACTGGTGGGCTTGAGAAAGAAGTTTTGAGCCTAAGTTAGAAAGTCAACGCCCTTGAGGCTGAGAAGGCACAGTTGTTGGTTGAACCTTCTTCCTCTCGTGCTTCCACTTTCCCCGGCGTTCCTTGTTATTTGTACGAGATGTGGATCCATGCTGAGGCAAAGATGGACATTTATAGGAGCTTGATGGTAGGGGGAAGGTTCCTGAGGCCGACTTCGAAGATGCCCGGTGTTAAGGCACGTGATGCCAGGCTTTCTTGTGGTTATGAACCTGCCACGCCGGGGAACGGCGATGATGAAGAGTACTTGGACTAGCTTGTATTCGATCATTGGTACGATGATGAGTATGCTGATGCGCGGGTGAAGGTGGAGATGGTGTTGCTGGGACGGGCGATGAAGGTGGCGATGGTGCAAGCGGAGATGATGCAGTGTGACCTTGTACTTAGTTTTTTTTTGCTCTTTCCTTTCTTTCTCTTCTCTTTTTTTTGTAGGGGGTCTTTCTAGCCCTTTGTAAGATACTTTATATTTTGGAATGAAATGACTATTGACTTTTTGTTGTATGTTCTTGGCTCTTCTTGCTTTTCTTTGCATGTTTTTTTCTTGTAAGAGTTCCTAACTTAGTTGATTCGAACGAGGTCAAATGTTAATTAATTTGAGCAAGGTCAAACGCTGGTTGATTTGAACAATTTCAAATGTTAATAAGTTCGAACGAAGTCGAATGTTGATGAATTCAAACAAAGTCGAGTGTGAGTCGGTTAGAGCAAGGTCGAATGTAAATAAATTCGAGCGAGGACGAATATGAGTCAATTCGAGAGAGATCGAGTGTTTGACTCTTAAGTGATTCGAACGAGGTTGAATATAAATAAACTCGAGCAAGGTCGTATGTAAATAAATTTGGGCAAGGTCGAATGTGAGTCGATTCGAGGGAGGTCGAATGTCTAACTCTTAAGTGATTCGAACGAGGTCGGATGTAAATTTGAGCGAGGTTGAATATGAGTCAATTCGAGCAAGGTCGAATGCATGACTCTTATGTGATTCGAACGAGTTCGAATGTAAATAAATTTGAGCTAGGTCGAATGAGAGTAAATTTGTGCGAGGTCAAATTTGAGTCGATTTGAGCGAGGTCGAATGTCTGACTCTTAAGTGATTCGAACGTGGTTGAATGTAAATAAATTCGAGCGAGGTTGAATATGAGTCATTTGAGAGAGGTCGAATGTCTGACTCTTAAATGATTTGAACGAGGTCGAATGTAAATAAATTTCAGCGATGTAGAATGTAAATAAATTCGAGAGAGAATGTGAGTCGATTCGAGCAAGGTCGAATGTCAGTCGATTCGAGCGAGGTTGAATGTTTGTCTATTAACTTGGCGTAATGTATGAACATGGAGGAGATAAAAAAATTGTGTGCTTGCGTATTTCACTTTGCTTGTACATTCATTGGAGAAGTTTACATGTTTTTGTTTTGTTCATGCATACATTGGAGAAGTTCCAGTCCATCTAGTCCTTTCATTGGTCGACCTGGAAAAGTAGTTGATAGGTCGAGCGATGAACTTTTACCTAAAACTTCAAGATGCTCCCTTCGTCGCCTCAATAAAAAACTCTTCGAGAAAACCCGATTGGGACAAAACTCGGGTAAGGGAAAAAAGAGTACGACTCGCAAGACGTATATACTTAGAAGTTGAAGTATTTGAGGTGGGCGACGTTCTAATTGTTTGGTAGTAATTTTCCTTCCATTGTTTCCAGCTGGAATGACCCTTTGCTTGCTGTCGTCGTAATTTTGTATGGGCCATCCCAATTGATACCCAGTTTGCCTTCTCGTGGGTATTTGCTTGCTTAAGGCTTTGAGTATATAGTCCCCGACTTTGAGTGGACTGATTTTGGTTTTTTTGTTATTGTACCGCTCTGCCTGTTGTTTTCTAGCTATCATTTTTATGGAGGCCATGTCTCTTTGCTCTTCGACTTCATTGAGGTCTTGCCTTATGTCCTCGTTGTTCCTTGGCCCGCATTCATTTGAGTATCTCAGGCTGGGCTACCCGACCTCAACTGGTATCATTGCATCAACACCATAGACTAGTGAGTATGGCGTTTCCCCTGTGCTCATCTTTGGCGAGGTGCGATATGCTCATAACACTTCTGGAAACACTTCTGGCCTCAGTCCCTTGGCATTTTCGAGTTTCTTTTTCATAATATTAAATATTTTTTTGTTAGAGGATTCTGCCTGACCATTACCTGCGGGATGATATGGCATGGAGAGTATTCTTTTGATGTACCATTATTCTAAGAACTCGACGATCTTTTTTCTAGCGAACTGGAGACCTTTGTCGCAGCTGATTTCTTTGGGGATGCCGAAGTGGCACATGATGTTTCTCCATATGAACGTGATTACTTCTTGTTTGCATATTTGGGAGAATTCACATGCTTCTACCCATTTGGATAAATAGTTAGTTAAAATTAAAAGAAATCATACATTACCTCATCCCGCCGGGAGGGTTCCGACGATGTCCATTCCTCATTTGATGAAAGGCCAAGGGTGAAGTGACTGAACGAAGGTGTTCTCCTGCTTCGTGAATCATGGGGGAATATCTTTGGCATTTCTCGCACCTTTTGACGAAGTTGGAAGCTTCCTTCGTCATCGTGGGCCAATAGTAACCTGCCCGTATGAGGCATCTGACAAGAGCTCGGTTGCTAGTATGAGCTCCACAGTGGCCCTCGTGTACTTCTTCAAGGACACGCCGTGTTTGATTTGGACCTAAGCACTTTGCTAGGGGGACACCAAATGCTCTTTTGTACAAGTTGTTATTAATGATGATGTACCTGGTTGCCTGCATTCGAAGATTCTTGAGTTTTTTTTTTGTCGGGTGGGAGCAATTCGTCCTGCAAGTATGAGATAATACGATTGCTCTAGTCCCAAGTAAGGTTTATAGAGCGTACCTCGATTTGGCCTAGCGATGAATGGAGTTGAGTGACCATGTCCCCCTCTCCAGTTATACTTTTAGTGGCCGCTGCCAATTTGGCGAGGACGTCTGCTTTGATGTTTTGCGCTCGAGGTATTTGATCGAGCTGACATTCATCAAACTCGGGTAATAGTTTGCAAATCTCATCTGATATTTCAGTTACCGTTGCTCCTTAATTTGGAAAGTCCCTGTGACCTGATTACAAATGAGTTACGAGTTGCATCGAAGGATGACTCGCCATGCTTCATATTTGAGTGCTAATTTTAACCCTGCAATCACAACCTCATACTCGGCCTTATTGTTAGTCATATCAGGGCCTCGTCTGGATTGGCAAACCACTTGTCCTATTGGGACCTCGAGCACGAGTCCTAGTCTAGATACTGATACGGTAGAAGCGCCATCAGTGTACAAGACCCATTGGTCATGTAATTTGGTAGAACTAATGGAGGTTTCCCCTTCGACTTCAGATATTATCTTCGCACTAAAGTCGGCGACGAAGTCGGCAAGAACTTGCGACTTTATCATTGTTCACGGTTGATAGGTTAGATCGTGCTTGCTTAGATCTATGTCCCACTTGGCCAATCTACCCGAAAATTTGGGTTTGTGCAAGATACTCCTTAAAGGAAAAGTCGTGACCACTGAGATAGGGTGGCACAAGAAATAACGTATAAGCTTCCATGAAGCTACAACCAGGGCTAGAGCTAACTTCTCAAGGTAGGGGTACCTTGTTTTAGCGTCGACCAAATTTTTTTTGATGCAATAGATCGGAGATTGCGTACCTTTATTTTCTCGTACCAGGATTGAACTTACTGCGACACAAACATGGCCAAGTAGACAATGAGGCGTTCTCCGGGTTCTACCTTAGCGAGCAACGGTGGTGAAGACAGGTAGGCCTTTAGTTCTTTTAAGTCATTGATGCATTCGACATTCCATTGGAGTCCATTATCCTTTTTGAGTATGCAAAAATTTGTGGCACCTATCGGAGTATCGTGAGATAAATCTTGATAATGCGGCTATTAGCCGGTTAGTTTTTGCACTTGTTTTTTGCTTGTTAGATTTTCTGTAATTTCTTCTATGTCCTTGATTTGGTCGGGATTGGCCTCGATGCCTCATCGTGATACCAAGAACCCGAGGAATTTTCCAAATGTCACATCGGAAGCACATTTCTTGGGGTTTAATTTCATGTCGTACCTTCTGCGTATGTCGAAAGCCTCCCTCAAGTGGTCGATATGGTCTTCCTTTCTTTTTAACTTGATCAACATCTCATCAATATATACTTCTATGGTCTTTCCTAGTTTATCTTTGAACATTTTGATCACTAGCCTATGGTACGTTTCCCCCGTATTTTTTAATCTGAACGACATCACTCTGTAGCAGTACATCCCTTGATGGGTGATGAATGTGGTTTTTTTCCTGGTCCTCCTCCTCCTCCATGAGGATTTGTTTGTAGCCCGAGTAGGCATCCAAGAAACTCAGCAGTCCATTCCCAGTTGTGGCGTCAATGAGGTTGTTGATGTGAGGTAGCGAGAATGAGTCTTTTAGACAGGCTTTGTTTAGGTCTGTGAAGTCCACGCACATTCTCCACTTACCATTCTTCTTTTTCACCATGACTATATTGGCGACCCACTGAGGTTACTTTGATTCTCTGATAGAACCGTTCACTAGTAATTCTCGACCCCTTCATGAACTGTGTCATTTATTGCAGAGTTGAACTTTCGTCTGATTTGTCTTACCGAGGGGTAAAATGGATCGACGATCAACCTGTGAGTTTCTATCTCCTTTGGGACACCTCGCATGTCTGCATAGGAAAAAGCGAACAGGTCCACATTATTTTTTAATAATTGATGAAATTTACTTGTATCTTGGAGTTTATGGCCGGTGAAATTACAGGGTCGATGATGACGTCTTTTGTTTCCTCACTATTCGAACCCGGCATCGTTAATTGCTATGCATGCTTGGCTTTTCCTTTCAACTGTTTGGTGTATGTGCAATCTTGGGCGAAGCGGTAGCATTCTCGGGCCTTGTGTTCCTCTCCCCGAATGCAAAATACTCCCCAGGGGGTGGGAAATATAATGACTTGGTACAAACTAGAGGGGATGGCTTTCATGGCATGTACCCATGGTCGGACTATAATGGCGTTGTATGACTTATCCTGATCCATAATGTGGAATGTGGTCTCTAAGGTGACGCCGCCGTCCAAGATGGGCAGCATGATTTCTCCAGATGTCCGCTCAACTGCATTGTTAAAACCCGTTAGCGTGATACAGTGTGGCACTATCCTATCCTTGAGCTTCATTTGTGTGAGAACTCGAGGATGGATGGTGCATGTACCGCTTCCATCATCAACCATGATACATCTTACATCAGTATTGAAAACACATAAAGTAATGACAAGGGCGTCATAGTGAGGAAAGACCAAACAGTGGGTATCTGACTTATCGAAGATGATACTTTCTTCGAGTTCGCCATACCGTTCGTGGGTGATTAACTGCTTGAGCTTGTGAGTGGTGATGAACTTCACACTGTTGATGAACACATCATCGCCTCCTTTGATGATCATTTGAATGGTCCGGACTGGGGAAGATGGTTTGGGTGGCCCTTGATGTTGTTCTCGCCCTCGGTCAAAGTTGGCCCTCCCTCGATCGCTCATCAACTCTTTTGGGTGCCCTTGGTAAAGCATGTTCATGATCTATTGTCTAAGGACGATGCAGTCCTCGGTCTTATGACCCCGTTCCTAGTGGAATTCACAAATGGCGTTTGACTTTCTAGTACTTAGGTCGAATGTTATCTGTTGTGGCCATTTTACCTTTGGGTCGAGCTTTTCCAATGCGTAGACTATTTCTGAGGGGGAAACACAAAAATTGTGAGCTGATAATAAGGGGGCATACCTCTTTTATTTTGGTGGGTTCCTGTTCGCGGCCTAGATAGACCTTTGTTGTGACGTGGAGGTGGCATAAGAGTGCCTCTGATGTAAGGCTGATGCCTTTCTCGATTAGATCGTGACCCTGCTAGATCTCTTCTGTTGTCCTGTCTTTGATCTTTCCTAGAGTCCATTTGGGCCGAGGTCAGGCGTCGAGTAGGCCCGTAGAGATCATCCCCATCTACTCTTACCTCGGCACAGTAGGCATTGTGTATCTCATCCCAAGTGGTTGGAGGGTTTTCATGAGTCACCTTAGCAACTTTTTGGTCGCCCGCGACCCACTTCTGCTCAGCCTATTCTAAAAAGCGGCCACAGCCATTCCTTCAGATACATTCGGAAGGGCCATTCTTACATGGTTGAATCGGACGATGAAGTCCCTAAGTCCCTTGCCAGGAGATTGCTTGATGGAGAATATATCATTCACCCTTGCCTCCGCTTTCTTGGCCTCGGCATGGGCAGTGACGAACTTATCGGCCATTTCTTTGAAAGTTTCGATGGAGCGCACAGGTAACTGCGAGTACCAAGTTAGGGCCCCGCCAGTAGCATCTCTCAAAACTTCTTCAGCAATATGGATGATATTTGTTCTTTTACAAGATCGTTGTCTTTCATTGCAGTGACATAGTGGGTCACGTGATTGTGACGACCCAAACCATCGTCTCATGTGTTACTACCCTATTTTCCCCGTTTATTGCTTCTTCATGTTTCATTATCGGCATTGGGTGAGTTAGAGTCGAATTGGTTTGGTTTTGGTAGGAAATGAGACATTTAGTCTCCTTAAGGAAGGCTTATATTGGAAAAGTCAACCGGATGTTGAATTATGAGTTAGAGGGCTCTGATGGGATTTTCGGTGATTCGGTTAGCTTCGAGGGATGATTTGTAACTTAGGAGTGCAATCAGAAGTAATTTTTGAGGTCCGGTTTAGAATTAGGCTTGAATTGGCGAAGTTAGTATTTTGGCGAATTCCGGTTGGTATGTGAGATTTTAATCCGGGGGTCGGAATGGAATTCTGTCAATTGCAGTAGCTTCGTTAGGTGATTTTGGATGTGTGAGCAAAATTTCAGGTCATTCGGAGGTGTTTTGGTTGGGTTTTTGATCGAATGCGTATTTCGGAAGCTTTGAAGAAACTTAGGCTTGAATCCGATGTGAATTGATGGTTTTAGTGTTTTTTTATGTGTTTTGATGATTGGAACAAGTTTGAATAACGTTTTAGGATGTGTTGGTACTTTTGGTTAAGGTCCCAGGGTGATTTCGGGTGGTCAATCGGACCATTTTTGGACCTAAAGTGTTGCAGGTTTTCAGCTATGGTGTTGCAGAGGATTTACCCATCGCGTTCGCGTGGGTAGGGTCGCGAACGCGTAGAGGAGATTTGAGAGGCCTCTAAATTGGTCTTCGCTTTTGCGTAGCTCAGGATCTCGTTCGCGTTGTTCTGTGGAGTATAGCATCGCGTTCGCGGTGCGTGAAACGCGTTCGCGTAGAAAGGATGTGAGGCCATGAGTAATTGCTCATCGCGATCGCGGCCATAGGGGCGCGTTCGCGTAGCTGGAGATTTTGGAGCTTCGCGTTCGCGGGCTGGTAGCCGCATTCACGTAGGGTTAAATTAGGGTCAACATTGTTTGTTCATTGCGAACGCGTGGGTCTTGACCGCGTTCGCGTAGTGTAAAGCACCTAGGCAGAAGTGTTTTATTTGATTATTTCATCCGCGAGCCTATTCATTTTTCCTCCATTGTTGACCACCTTGAGAGATTTTTGGGAGTAATTGAAGAGGTTTTCGACGGGAATTGATTGGAGGTGAGTCTCGTGACCTAGAAACGTCATTTTATTGGAGAATCAGCCTTTAATTCTTGGAAATTTGGGTAAAAATTAGAAGAACTAGGGCTTGGTTTTTGAAATGAAAATCTGGGATTTTAAAGGGCATTTGAACTTCGATTTTGGTAAATTTGATATGTATGGACTCGTGGCGAGACGAGGAATCCGGTGATGTGAGTTTTGTAATTTTTTTGAGAAGCGGGCCCGGGCTCAGGTTTTGCTAGTTTCGAGATTTTTGCTATTTCTCGATTGTTTTCGATTGGGTATTGTTCCCTTAGCATATTGTGATGTATTCGCTCTGATTTTGGTTAGATACGACACACGTGGAGGCCGGTTTGAGGGGCAAAGGCGTTGCGGGCTAGAGATTTCACCGGTTCGAGGTGAGTAATACTTGTAAATGATATCCTGAGGGTTTGAAACCCCGGATTTTCACATCATAGTGTTGTACTGAGGTGACTTGCACGCCGAATATGAGCGTGGGGTAAAGCACCGTTGGGGATTGTGACTTGGTACGTCCCGGTTGTTGATTTTGCTGCGTATTTGACTGATACTACATGTTATCATCATAATATTGGGCTTTGTGCCGATCATTTGCATCCTTCAGGGATTATTATCACTGTTTCCATATCACTTGGCATGTTAAATGATTTCAGTCCTGAGTTTAAACACTATTTTGAAATGTTCAGCCATATTTCTAAGATTTGAAACTTAAACTACATTTTTCTTACATTGTGAGCTGAGAGCTATTACTCTAATATTACCTGAGTGGTTTACGTGCATATTTTGGACTGAGTATGGATCGGGCTGCAGGCCGCAGCGATGTTATGATTGATATTGCGCTTGGGCTGTGGGAGCCCCTCCGGAGTCTGAACCCCAATAGTGAGTGCGGGTACCCTAATGGATCAGGCTGCCTGCCGCAGCGGTCATATGCATTGCCTTGCATTCATGCATTGGTTCCTATTTGTACTATGTGTCATGACATTCAGCACTCTCATTTCATTGGCATCCATGCTACTTATTGCACTGTTTACCAGATACCCTGGTGTTAATTGTTAGTGGTGTGCTGTGCCCGAGGGGCTGACTTATGTGTTGATTTGCACCATCTGTCTTCGCATTCATTTGCTTAACTGTTGGAAGGAATATTTTCAAAAGAAGTTTTAACTGAGCCCAGATATTTTCTAAAGGATTTCACGGCTTTACTGTTTTCTCAAAGATTTGCACTGCCCTATATAGCATGATGGAGTGCTTTACGTGTTTTCTTACCGCTCAGTTATTATTTACTTTTATTACTCATTGAGTTGGAGTACTTACTTTACTCCCTGCACCTCGTGTGCAGTTGCAGGTATTGTTCACTCGGAAGCGGGTTAATAGTTGATTGAAGGTATTACTACTATAGTTGAGCAAGGTGACCGCCAGCGTACGTGGCACCGGACTGCGTCTTTCGATTCTAAATCTTATTTTGTATATTATTGGCCCTGTAGTTGAGTTCAGACTTCTTTAGATGCTCGTGGCTTGTAACACCCCGTTCGGGTTGTGTTGGGTTGTAAATACCAATTAATATTGTCATTAAGTTGTATTTATCCAATCATTTATGTTTAAAATTTTTGAAGGAGGCGTTATTGTTCTATTGGCTGGCCTTGTCTTCACGAGAGGCGCTATCACGACCGGGTTGGGAGTTGGGTCATGACAAGTTGGTATCAGAGCCTAGGTTACTAGGTCTCACGAGTCATGAGCAGGTTTAGTAGAGTCTCGCGGATCGGTACAGAGACTTCTGTACTTATCCTTGAGAGGCTGCAGAACTTTTAGGAAAAACTTCACCTTCTTAGGATTCTTATCGTGCGTACTTGATTCAGCTTGAGATATAACTCTTGAAATTCCTTTCACACGTCTGTATGCGCACATGAGAGCTCAGTATTGTATGTTCCTTGATGGCTTGTGATTCCCCGATCGAGGGGCGAGATGTGATCTTTGTAAGTATGTTGGGCCAGTCTGGAGGACTTGAGGCCGGATCTTTGCCATGATTTGAGCACCGAGGTGCTGATTGTGTGAGCAAGTGTTTGAACTTATATGTTCGGTATTGTCTTTATTAGCCGGAATGGCGGTCGGATATCCATGTGATGAGTATGTTAGTACTGCGGGATGTATCTATATGGCTTAGCAGTGACGAAGAAGTCTGCAGGATAATAGATGAACTGTTAAGTGCTCGATTTCTATTGTGATTTGATGTGTAGCCGAATTATGGGCGCGTGAAGAATATTTTCATGTCTCCTAGTTGGGGAGTGTAGTGCATTTCATGTGACGGTATGAGTTCAGACTCAGGAAGACTAATGACTATGTAACGTAAATTATGGTGGAAGGTGTGCTGAAGTACTAAACTGAGGCGGAGCATGTGGGCTATCTCCTGCGGAGTGTTCTTAAGTGGTACGATTATTATGTATATTTTTAGAAGATCTCATGTGTAATTGAAGAGTACGTGTTGAAATTTGATAAATTCGGGTCTCTCTAGAGGGTGGACTCAACTGATGTGGGGATGAATGCGAGGTTTGCCGAGGATTTCAGTACTAGATGATCTGTGTTTTCACAAACTAGTAGATGATTTGAGTTTAATCTCACTATGATATTGTGGCATCATTAGAGTAAAAGTATTATGGGTTATTGAGTGTGTCCTGATATATGGCTTCGAGCCAAGTTAGAGAGGCTAATGTTGATTAGCTTATTGCACAGTCATGTGCTATGTTGGTTCCGTTTCGAGATATGCTGGCGGATCAGTTCTGGTTGCAGAAATTGAGCCGAGGATGGCACGAGTGAAGCAAATTTGACAAAGGTTATATGGTACTTCGTAGATGTGTGGAAATAATAGGATGTATTAAGCTTTTGTTGATAAAGAATGTTAGCGTAAAGAGAAGGAAGTTGTTTGGTTGTATTGGAATGAGATCACGTCCTGCGGTTTCAGAGTGCTAATGAGGCACGGGTGGTTATGTCCGTTTGATCAGGTAAATTGTAGTTCGAATATGAAGTAATGACTCTCGAGAATGGTTTTATTGTGTTCAAGATCCTACATGTAACAATCAGGTGTCTCAAGGTTGTGTATGTGGTAAGAGATTATGTATTCATCCGAGAATGTCGAGGCTTGTGGTATTTTTATGTTAATTATGGGATCCTATGTATCAGTATCTGGAAGGTAATGGTAACGAATTCAGGTTCGCATGAAGTTCTTCAAGTAGAGTATTCTGGAATGCGGTATTTCTGGGAACATTTGAGGGAGTATTCGGTGGCCTATGGGTCTTAGGCAGTGTGGTCTTATGTCCGAGTCTCGTGTGGTAAACCTGGGTTGAGGCATTGTGGTGCTACAGCAAGAGGGAATATCAAGTTGATCATGAATCAGAAGGAAAATTAAATAGATGGAATAGCTTGATAGTAGACGGAGTCGTTATAGTAAGGGTATGATTAATTCTTCGTATGTTTTCGAGGTAATGAGCCTTACAGGCATTTTGCAGCAATGCTCTTGAGTTTTGGCAGCTTGCTTAGCTTGGTTTGGGTAGAAGGATTCAGTCCTGACAGTTTAGCCTGTGCAAATGGAACTGGGAGAGAGCTTTTATTGAGCTTTACCGTGGTTTGGAGATGAATATATTTTCTATGGGTATGCGAAGCATGGAGCGTGTAATGATTCTTCTTCTAGATGGGATTGACGGAAGGTCTTGGCTAGATGAGTTACAGTTCAGTTCTGAAAACAAGTTCATAAAATTCTTAGGCAACGAGTAGCCTCAGGTAATCAAGGAAATGGTACTGCTGAATGGGAGTGATTTGATGATAGTATGTCTCGGAAGAAGGGTAATGTGATTAGACTGATGATACTAAGATAGTATTGCGGTGCTTTCTGGCTAGATCGACTGCTGATATTTGAGTTTGTTTAATGGCACAGGGGAATTTTAGAATATCTTTCGTGGAATGATTGTTTACTTGAGGTGTGATATATATATTCATACGGCAGAATTTGGGATCAGGTATGGTGATTCGTGTGCTATATGGAGTTGGAGACTGGGAGTTCTTATGTTCAGGCTATGTAGTGGTTGTGGATCGTGTGTATTGGTACCGTTAGCGGCCATTGGGATTTGGAGGCCGAGTGGATCATTCTTTGCTTGGTATACTAGATTTTAGACATGATATTGGGGTGTAGACTGGTTGTCTCAGTGTTGGGTTATTCTAGACTGTTGTGCTATGGGCTATGTCGAAAAATGCCATATGTTGCGTGGCGGAGTGCATCGGATTATGTTCTAGCAGAGTGGTTGTATTCCAAAGACCAGCGGACGGCTGGGAAGGATTGCTTTTCTTAATTGGGCCTTCGTGGCGGATGTCAGTGCAAAGGTTTCTACCATTGATTCAGTTCCGGTATTGAGAGACTTTTTCGGATGCGTTTCTTATGGCCGGGCATGTCACCGGGCGAGATTGTGGATTTTGGTATTTATTTGGGGCCGAGCACCGTATCGTATGGCTCTGGCAAGAGTTATAGTAGTGGGAGGAGCAGCTTCAGGCTACTTGGTATTGAGTTTGTTGGCAGGCCGAGGTGGCTACGTATTTAGCTTGAGTTAGCTTGGTTGGCCCCGAGTTGTATTGTTGAGGGATAGGTTGATTCGATTGTTATTGACTTGTTAGTGATCTGGGGAGATCTATGAGTTGCTTTTTTGTGCTGTGAGGCATTATGATTGGTTGGATATGGGCACATGTGGTGCGGTTCTATTGAGGAGTCATAGAGAAAGTCGAGCGGGAAGAGTAATTGAGTGTGGCTCGGTAAATGGAGTATTGGTTATGACCTATCGAGTTGTGTGTCGTATGTTATTTGTTACACCGTGGGTGTAATGAATGGCTTTTGTTTCAAACAACAAATTATGCGTGGTTGTCGATCTTGAGCATAGCATCTTGAGATGTTTCATATGTAACAGTGTTTGGATAGGATCGCGCGTTGTGGCAAGTCCACGCGGGGTATGACCCTTCGGGGTAGATTCAGGTATTCTATTTCTGTGATGTGAGACGGGGTCTCAACCTTGTGTGTAATGGTACTAATGAGCTTGAGGTACAGCTCTTTCGTTTGAGTCATTTGTCATGATTTGAGTATGTTCAGACCGTTTCTTATTGGTGCGTGTATTATGCAACTGGTGGCTTAGGCCAGAATCAAGGTGTCAGATCACCAGAGTGGTGTGTTGGATTCGAGGTGATTGTTGGGGTCATTAATGGATATGAACAGATTTAATTTCACCTTGTTAGAATAATAATATCGAGGTTCGGCTTGGAAATCTGTTGTGGTATTAGTCCAAGGGGAAGTGGCTTCATGAATGGTTGATCTAAGAAATGGTTGCGGTTTATTGCGTGTTTCATTTATCGTTGGCAGTAGATGAAAGTGTTGGAATTAGACTTTAGCTAAATTAGAGGTTTTCTATAGGTATTTGGTTGTTGTGGGTAAGTACCGTGAATGGAAGTTATCATTTCGAGTGCTTGGATTATATGGTATATCATATGATTTCACCTGAGGTTGCAAGTATGGGTTAGTGCAGCTGGTTCGGGACTATTCAAAGTATAGGTGTGGAGTTGTGATCGCATTGATGGTTTCAGAAGTAAAAGGCAGTTCTATGGCTTATGGGCTAGACTAGATTGGGTAATTTCAGCTATGTTGTGTTGTCGAACCTATGTGAGATAGCGTGACGTGGGATCACCCCGGGTATATGCTTGGTAAAGTCACTCAGCTATTAGTTGGCTTCTAGGACAACTCTGGGTACGCTCGAGGACGAGCGTTTGTTTAAGTTGGGAAGGATGTGACGACCCGACCCATCGTCTCATGTGTTACTGCCCCGTTTTCCCTGTTTATTGCTTCTTTATGCTTCATTATCGGCATTGGGTGAGTTAGAGTCGAATTGGTTTGGTTTTGGTAGGAAATGAGACATTTAGTCTCCTTAAGGAAGGCTTATATTGGAAAAGTCAATCGGATGTTGACTTATGAGTTAGAGGGCTCGGATGGGATTTCTAGTGACTCGGTTAGCTTTGGGGGATGATTTGTGACTTAGGAGTACGATCGGAAGTGATTTTGGAGGTCCGGTGTAGAATTAGGCTTGAATTGGTGAAGTTAGTATTTTGGCAAATTCTGATTGGTATGTGAGATTTTGATCTGGGGGTCGGAATGGAATTCCGACAGTTGCAGTAGCTTCGTTAGGTGATTTCGGGTGTGTGTGCAAAATTTCAGGTCATTCGGAGGTGTTTTGGTTGGGTTTTTTGATCGAATGCGTATTTCGAAAGTTTTGAAGAAACTTAGGCTTGAATCTGATGTGAATTGATGATTTTAGTGTTGTTTTATGTGTTTTGATGATTGGAACAAGTTTGAATAACGTTTTAGGATGTGTTGGTACTTTTGGTTGAAGTCTCGGGGGCCTCGGGGTGATTTCGGGTGGTCAATCGGACCATTTTTGGACCTAAAGTGTTGCAGGTTTTCAGCTGTGGTGTTGCAGAGGATTTACCCATCGCGTTCGTGTGGGTAGGGTCGTGAACGCGTAGAGGAGATTTGAGAGGCCTGAAAATTGGTCTTCGCGTTCGCGTTGTTCTGTGGAGTATAGCATCGCGTTCGCGGTGCTTGTAACGCGTTCGCGTAGAAGGGATGTGAGGCCATGAGTAATTGCTCATCGCGATTGCGACCATAGGGGCGCATTCGCGTAGTTGGAGATTTTGGAGCTTCGCGTTCGCGGGCTGGTAGCCGCGTTCGCGTAGGGTTAAATTAGGGTCAACATTGTTTGGTCATCACGAACGTGTGGGTCTTGACCGCATTCGCGTAGTTTAAAGCACATGGGCAGAAGGGTTTTATTTGATTAATTCATCCGTGAGCCTATTCATTTTTCCTCCATTATTGACCACCTTGAGAGCTTTTGGGAGTAATTGAAGAGGGTTTCGACGGGAATTGATTGGAGGTGAGTCTCGTGACCTAGAAACGTCATTTTATTGGAGAATCAGGTACACCACAGGCTGAGTAAGGATTTGTTTAGCTGAGCAGCAGTATCCGGGAGTATCGAGGTAGCTGCATGGCATTCACAGCCTTGATCTCTCCCATCTATCTTTATCCTTTTATTCCGCATTTTTCCTAGACAGACTTGTAATAGGTGGATATTCTGTATTAGAGGCTCATGTTTGTGACACCGGATTCTATTGGGCTATGTTGTGCTATTCTAATTGAACTTCCGCAGATTTTATTATTATTTATAAACTTGAAAGTAACGACATAGTAAATATCCCTGTGTTACTTATCTATAATCTGAGTAAGAAATTGGGATAATGTCGTTGAATGGTCGGGCTTGCCTAGCAGTGTGTTGGGCGCGGAGTGCTTTGTTCTCGTTCTCCATCTCCTCCATTTTTCTAAGGATGGCAGTGAGGGCGTCATTACCTGTATCATTAACAGGGTGAGTGATACCTGTCGAGTGAGGCTGTTCATTGGTTTTTGTGGCGATGTCGACTCACACACGCTCCCTGGTCACCCTCTGAGCGGGTTTGTCAAGTATATTGTTGAGTGTATTCGTTAGCCATTCTTTTAGTAACTTTTTTACCGTTGGTGGTGCTTCTTCCGTGGTGGACGTATAGGCTCCCTTTCCATGAGAAGTGGTAACGCTGCCATGAGGAGGGGGTGAATCACTTCACCTAGGTGAGGAGCTTGGTGTCAAGTTCTCCTCGTCCTCTCCGTGCGTTTCGTTGATGGTGTTTAGGAGATTGGCGATGAGATCAGCTATCGCCTTTCTCTTTTCTTCTCCATTGCCTGCCATGTCAAATCTGTGCAAACAATGGGATACGAGACCGTGCAAAGTTTTGTGCATTTTTTTTAGATCTAGAAAAAACTAAAACTTTTAACTAGAAAACCCTACAGACGGCGCCAAATTGTTTGACCAAAAAGTGTTAAAATTTTTTGTTAAACTAATTAAGTAAATGATAATAAGTAAATTCTAGTATAATAAGTCCTAGATCCAAGATTGATCGGTAGTAATAATCTAGAAATTGCATTTAAATATGTTAAAAGCCAAAGGAGATTTAATGATATTCTTGTGAATAAATGAGGGAATGAGGATAAGCAATAGATATGATGAATGACAATAGCTGTAAATAAAGAGAATAATTCACCCAAATGTATAACGAGGTGGATAATTCTCCCTCTAACAATGATGTAAGATAACTGTGAGCACGTGATTTTTGTCCTATATGAATGGCTCCCATAGATTCAAGAAAAATAAATTTTCCCATTATTTGCAATTTCATAGATTTTTGTAGCATATTTCGTTAATTGTTTGTATTTGTCTGCGCATGTTAATTTTGTTTAATTCATAAAAAATACAAAAATGTGTTGCATTTGAATTTAGGATTTAATTCTACATTTTAAGATTAATTAGCAAATTAGTTGTTTTAAAAATAAAAAAATCACAAAAATAGTTCATTTTTGCACTTTTAATTTTGAGTTTTGAATTTTTGGTAGTTTTCCTTTAATATGGGTTTTAATTAATTGCGGTAATTATTAATTAATTAATTCAATATAGTAGAATTAATTTGATTTAGGAATTAGTATAAGTTCTATTTTTATTTTTATCTTTTAAAAGAAAATTAAAAAAAAAGAGTTGGAAAATAAAAGATATCAATTTGAAAAGAAGAAAAGGAAAAGGAGTAAAGAAGTTAGATTTGGGCCAAAAAATTCGAGACTCTATAGCCCAAAACAAATTATCCCTTTAAATTCTTGTCGACCCAGCCCAGAACCCATTCCCCACCCGGTCCAATCCCCACTGTGACCAAACGACCCCATTTTGAAGGCCCTCGATCTGGGCCGTTGAATTTTGCTTAATCAAACGGTCCTGAAGCGGGGTGGGTTTAGTATAATAGTGTCAGAACCCCAAACCCCACCCCCCCCCCCCCCC
>MU734864.1:87775-106620 GCA_026770625.1 Nicotiana glauca
CTCAGTTCACCCCTCTCAGAGACACCACCCAAACCCTAATGCCGCCACCATTCCCCACCGCCTCGAGCCTGGTGGTGCCGACTCAGACCAGCCTCAAAATCTCACCATAGAACCCCCTCAACCTCCCCTTCCCTAATCCCTAACTAATATCCCTCGAATCGCCACAAAGTGGAGCCAATTTCAAATCTAAAAAGGGGCAGGAAAACAAAAAGCAAAATTTCTTGACTTCTTCAAGTCTCCATGACCGGTTAGGGTCTAAATTGGTGTTTCTCACAGGTTTTCAACAAGAACCCTCGACGAATACCAATTTCGTCTTGAACTCGGGATAATGGAGGTCCGTTCAAAGCCATGGCAGATGTCCGTCTATTTTCAATTAGGTATTTCAAGTCCTTTTATTATTTTCCAATTTGTTTCATTTTAGTTTTCATTCCCCTCTTGCTCCATCTCTTCTTCTCTCTATTATTTTCTTCGTTCTGACGCAGTTGATGTTTGCATGCTTAAAATCAAAAGTTGTCAGTTTGTATTTGTTTCAAGTCCTTGTTTCTGTTTTTTATTTCATTTTTTCTCTTTTGTTTGCAAGATAAAGAAATTTTGATTTTTCTTGTAGGGGAATTTCGTTTAGCCCATCGTTTTTTCTAAGTTTGATATTGAATTGGGTCATGAAGAATCAAAAGCCCAAGAGGAAATGTAATTGGGGTTTACATAATCATACCAAATTGAGTCGGGCCATTTTGACCCATATGTGGATTGGTTTAATTATTGGGTCAGCTTGACCCATGAATTTTTGGGATAATTTTCAAAGGTTTAAGGGATATTTTGGGTAATGTAGCTTAGGAAATCTCATTTAACTGATTAAGGAAGCTTCTAGGAAGCTTGGGTGGGGACTTATTTGAATTTTTGATTATTAAACTAAGGTTTTCTAAGCTAAACTGAAAATATCAAACGTTGCAAAGTGCAAATTTGAATTCTTGGATGCTGCCCCAGCAGCTTGCCTATAAAGGCATCATAACTTGACATTCAAGTCAGAGAAAAAATAGGGATAAAAATTTAGAAAAATCAAAAACGGCTGCTTCCTTGAAGAAATTCTGAAATAACTTATAATTCTTGGGGTTTTCTGAGAAACTACTGAAAATTTTGCTTAGGTTATGGTTATTCTAATCCTAATAGTCAGTTGAAATCACTGAAACTTTGATAGTTTTGCATTTTGGTCTGAAAATGAGTTGAATTCTGGATATATTAAAGCTGGGTTGGGTTTACTATTTGGAAAATACTATTTTATTGCTGGGTTGAGCTGATTTCTGCTGCTAATTCTCCTGTTGAGTTATTGCTCCTGCTGTTTATTATTGTTGTTGTTTTCTTCTGGATCTCCAATTTGGTTTCTGATTCTGTTTTTGCTATATTCGGGTATGTACTGACCCCCTGAGTAGCATGTGAAATGCAAAGATGAAAGGCATGTAACCAAGCTTGAAGAGAAATGATAAATGCTATATTTTTCTTTGTCAAATGACTGCTAGAGTTCATTACAATTTCTTCATGTGTTCTTCAGTTTAGTTCAGCATGTATAGTCACTCATGTCATTAATGTTCTATTTTATTTTAAGATTTGGATTTGTGCTTGCTTGAATGTAGTGATTCAGGGTTGTTTAGACCTTTTAAGGTGTATTGATTAAGGACTGTGGCTCTTACCTGATTGGTTGAAACTTTTTGACTGTGGATGTGCCTTTCATCGCCATGGTTCAAATGTATTAATTCAGATTTTTCGGTCCAACACAATCGATCCATGTTTTGCTTTCTATTTAGTCTTTAAAACCTCTTTTGTTATGGTTTGAAGTATAGTTTAGTAACTTCAGGAGTTTGTTCTTCAACCTTTCCCCTTTGGTCATGTGCAAATTCTAAATAAATTCAAAATACTAAATAATCTAAACTAAAATAATCGAAATAAATTAAATTGAAATAATTTCAAAATAAAAAAAATACTACTATTAGATTTCTAATGGCGATTCTAATGAAGAATTCATCAATGACGAATAAAAAAAATTCAATGCAATTCTGGAAGGGGGAAATATCCCTCGGATAGAATTATTCTATTATATTGATAATTTCAAAAAACTGATCATACTATGATCATAGTATGATGGCGGTTGGTCAAGCGGGCCCCCATCGTCTAGTGGTTTAGGACATCTCTCTTTCAAGGAGGCAGCGGGGATTGAAATTCCCCTGGGGGTAGGATACTACGAAAGGAAGTTGATCATGGATTACCAATAAGTCTAAAATTGATTCTTCCTGGGTTGATGCCCGAGCGGTTAATGGGGACGGACTGTAAATTCATTGGCAACAATTTATCCTAAAAAGAAAAAAAGTGGGGTAGAAGTTAAGTTTCTATTGAATTGAGTAAGACCCTTTTGAATAGAAGATGCCCATGAAAAAGAATTTTTTAGAGGAAGATAAAAAAAAATGCGGATTTCCCTATTGATTAACCTCTGAAGCGGATAAGATCCAAAGAAGTCTATACCTGCAGATGAAAGAGGAGCTTCTACGTGAATATTTCTAACAGTGGTTTCTCCTCCAACAGTCAAGATGGCACCGTGAATGCTTAGCCAGAATAGACCTAGCTAAGCAAAGAGGAAACTATCCCAAGCGTAACATCAACTATTATATCTTCCCTACTGCTATAAAGGAAGAAGGAGAGAGATAATGCATAGAAGCACTTTTCGAAGAGAGAGAAAGAAACCTCCCTAACTCAGAAAGGCCCAAACTGCGTTGATGAAATAACTTCAGGAGTTTGTTGTTCAACCTTTCCCCTTTGTTCATGTGATGATTTTATTTCAATGAGGGATTTCAAATGGAAGCAGAATCTGGTTTTTGTTCTGAGAATGTCTCAGCTTAGTATAGTTCTTCACATATTTCTTTTAAAAGGTTGGAATCATATGGTTGTTTAAGTGTGCTAGTGTGAAATCAAAATTTAGAAGTCGAATAAAGTCTATTTGAAACCTCAAATTGTTCTCTTTTGTTGGAAATTCAAATGGATGATTTTAAATGATGAAATAGTCTGATGTTAGTAGTTGTTTGACCAAATTCTAAATTCTCATTACAATGTGGCTTTCCTGCAACGATTAATGTTTAAAGCTGGCCCAGTTGTGCTGAGTTTCCTTTGCTTCCAGTTTTGGGCTTCACGTTGGAGCCCATTTATGGTCTCTTGCTTATTGACAAAATGGTCATGCGGACGATTGGGTCCATAACTTATTTGGGTTTTTTTTTAGTAAGTTCAGTTTGGTGTCGCATTATGTTAGCATCAGATTATTTTCATTGAGTCTGATTTTCACATTGATGATCGGAGTTTCTTCATGCCATTTAATTAGTTGGTAAGTCCCTCAAATTAATCAAGATGCACCATAAGAAAATGAGATCAAATAGTTTATGGCCATCATGTGTTAGTTTGGAAACCTTTTGGTTAGAATAAATCGAGGTGTGACGTGCTAGAAAAAATTTCAAATGCATGGCCCTCACTTAATTACTTTTATCCTTAGAAACCAAGGCGTGCCATTTACCTAATTTTCTATGGCCCTCGCAAAGTTGCAAATGCGTAGTTGCTTTAGGCGCGTTGTTTTAAAAATTCACCTTCCTAAGCTAGGGTGCACATTTATGTGACCCAAATCCAAATCCGAACAATGTTAGATAAAATATGTCGAGAGTCGTGGGTGCATTTATGTGACGTGGTTCGAGACGTATTTTGAATGACATTGCAATTTTTCTTAAAAATAATTAAATAAAGCGGTTAAAGTTAAAATTAAATCGTAGGCTAAAACATGTATTAAAATAAGATAATATGCCAATTATAACAGTTCAGAGACCGTGCTAGAACCACGGAACTCAGAAATGCCTAATACCTTCTCCCGGGTTAATAAAATTCCTTACCCGGATTTTTGTGTTCGCGGACTGTAAAACAGAGTCAATCTTTTCCTTGATTCGGGATTTGAACCGGTGAATTGGAACACCATAAAATCATCTCAAGTGGCGACTCTAAATTCAATAAATAAATAATCCCGTTTCGATTTTTACTTTAAGTTGGAAAAAACTCCCTTATATACCCCTTTGGAAGGTGCAGGAAAAAAGGAGGTATGACAGCTCTGGCGACTCTGCTGGGGAGAAGAACCTTGAACCACTGGTTCAGGGTTCAGAATTTGAGCTTAGATGAATTGTTATATTTGGCTTTATTTATTATCTGATTTTATTACATGTTTGGGCTTAATGTGCTAAATGTTGCCTTTACCGGTTTGATACTATTTGAACTGTCTATAAACTGTTAGGAAACCCTTCTCTTCTCGTCTTCGGGGATGTGCACGCTGGTGTGACTCCCTATTCTGTTAGTGTCATACCTTGAAATAAGAAAGAGGCTCAGACAATTTACTAAGTCGGATGGCCTTTTGGTTCTCGGTACGTAGCCCCCGCTCAAGTTGTCAGCTCGGGTGCACAGGTCTAGAACAATACACCCAGGTTTTAAACCTAGAATAACGCAGCCTCATGTCGGATCCCTAGTAGTAACGCTTGTTTGCATCATTTGCATTTGACTTTTGGGACTCAACATAGGGGTTGGGTCCGTCTAGAACAGGTGTACCCAAAAATAAAAGACCATTCTGATGCATCCTAATGTGCTACATGTTGCAATTTTCAAGGGTAAAAGGATTATTTGGCAGACCAATAATAGTTGAGGGCAAATAAAAAAAGAAAAAAGAGAGTGTGAAGTGTGAAAATAAAGCAAGTAGGGCCTAGTTATGTTTTTTGTTACTTTTTAATTAAGAAAAAGACAAAAAAATGAAAAATTCGAAAAGATTTTGCATTTTTTTATCATTTTTTCAAAAATAAAAAAAAAGAAAAAAAAATCCAAAAAGAGTTTGCATGTTTTATCATTTTCAAGGAAAAGACAAAAAAAATATGTTTTCTCTAAATTAGCTATTTTTTTTATTCTCGCCCGTATCCAATCTGCCTGAACTATGTATACCTGATTCTCGTCTTTCGGGGTGTGATACGTAGGCAACCCACAAAGGGTCTGGTTTTCCTAGTGAATCTTAGACTTTAAGGGTGTTTATCGGGCGGGTTGGGACGGGTTGAATGGGGAAAACCCCAGCCTGTTCGGTTAGTGGGCGGGCTGTTAGAGGGCTGGGGATAGCGGGCTGTTATAGGACTGTGATTTTTCGGGTTTTCGTGGGCCCGTACGGGTTAGGGCTCACACGGGTTGTTAGCGGGCTGGGCTCTAATTTTTTTTTAATTTAAATTTTATTTTTCTTATTCAAATTTATTGATAGTTAAGTATTTGCAAACTTTTAAGGGTTAGCATTAAACTTTGAAGTTTAAAGTTTAAAGTTTTAAATTTAAAATTTATATTTTAAAATTATAAAATTGAAATTAGAAAGTAAGTGGCTACAAAAAATTTTAATAAGACCACTAGGCAAATTATTTATAAAATTGAACGAAAAAGAGTAAAACTAAATTTTCACGCATAATAAATTAATAATACTTCAAAATTCAAATTAATCTAACAAACTAAAACATTAAGCATAAAATATAAATACGTCTTATATACGAATTTCTGGAGTACGCTCAAGACAACTCTTGATGTGCCTCCTTAAAGAGCCTGTGCCACACTTTGGACAAAGATTTAAAACTAGACCACAGTTCTTGCACTTTACTTTGTGAGCTTCTTCATTTTCTTCTACCACCTCAAAGTGTTCCCAAACATATGAGCACACTTTAGAAGTACCGGGCATGATTTAACTTGAAGTCTTGAAATGACTTGAATTGAGAATTTAAGAACAATAATAGCAAGAGAGAATTAGAGTAGGAACTAGAAAGAGAGTGAATTGTGAGAAAAAATAAAGAATAAGGGGGGCTATTTATAGGTTTTATAAAAATGTAATTTTTTTAATTATTAGGGGTGAAGGCTAAATTTTTAATGGGGGAGGCCGAAATGGCCATTTCTGCAAAATCTGGCCGTTCCTCAATGGTCATTTCTCAATTTGACCGTTGGCAACGGTCCAAATAATTTTTTTAAAAAAAACTTAAGCAATTGTTAACGGGCTCATAACGGGTTGCAGCCCGTTAACAACCCGTTAACGGGTCACGGGCTTAGCAGGTTCGGTGCACTGTTAACTAGAACATGAACGTCCACAACCAACCCATCCCAACCCGTCCCAACCCGCCCAATAGTGAACAATAGTGGGCTGAACCGGGCTGACCCGGGTTGAAGCGGGCTGAAAACGGGTCATCCCGACCCGATTAACAGGCTTAATCTTAGTTTCTTGGCTTCGGGGGGTCTTAGCCAAATCTTGCATTTTTAGCCACTTTTAGCCACATAGGTTAATTTTAGAAAAATAGCCACAATCATGTCTTGCATGTGTCCAACTAGAAGGGTTATTGTCTCACATAGCATTATGGGTCTTTAACTTTATTTGGTCTTAATTTTCTCATACAGGTGTGGGTCTACTTATCGGAGTTTGAGCATGACATACACCCCTCCCCCCCCGACCATCCATTCATGAGGTTCTTAAAGAGATTTTTCTTTTGATGTTTTGAGTCTGTTTTTCTTTTGTCTTTTACCTTCTAGTTTGGTACAGTGATGTCGAGTCTTTGGTTATTGTATTTTCTATTTTTGTATTAAAAAAAAGAGTGTCATAAATCAAAAATCCAAAAAAGAGATTTTGTGTTTTTATTTCCTTTGGAAGTTTTCTTTAAGATATCAATTCTAGAAATAAAATAAAAAATCTTTTGAGGTGTTTCTCCTTAGGAAGTTAATATCTAGAACTCCAATTAGAAAATTTTTGCTTTTATATTTCCTTTAGTATATTAGGACATAAAATTCAAAAAAAAAGTGAATTTTCTTTTAGTACCTCTTTAAAGAGTTTTTTTTAAGGTATTAATTTCAAAATTCCAAAAAAAAAAGATTTTCTTTTGAGGTTCTTCTTTGGGAAACTAATGAAAAATAAAAAAAAAATCCTTTTATTTTCATTAGAACTTTAGGACAATATACATAGAAGAAAAAGAAAACAACATGATTTCCTTCCTAAAAAAAAGTCAAAAAATATTTTTCTCTTCTAGGATTTTTCCTTAATAGAGTATTTTTTTCAAAAGAAAAAAAAACATGTTTGTTAAGCTTGAGTTTAAAACATTAAGTCTGAAAAACGCAAAAAAAAAAAAAGACTTGTTTCTTTTATTTTTCTTATCTCATCAGAATAGTCATTAAGAAAATAAATAAATAAGAAAGTTAGTGTGTTTACTTTATTTTCGATCTTCCAAAACTACGCAAAGATCTGATTCATGCGGCGTCATGACACGTAGGCAACCTACATAGGGTTCAATCGAATTATTTTTTATTATTAAAAGGAAAAGGAAAAAAGGGAAAAAATAAAAAAAAAAGGTGGTGAAATCATGGGATATGAGAAATGAGAGGAAAGAAAAGAGTGATAATTAGAAGAAAAAAGAGGAAGGAAAATGAGCAAGCCAAGAAAGGAGAGGATTGAAATGAACAAATTGGGATGATGCCAAGTGACCTTATGACCCTCGAAGTCATTCTAGAACCGTTAATTGTTGATAGGTGCATTGCATGCAATGTGATGTTAGTACATGATAAATGCCCTAACGCTAACATGTTGGCTCTGTTTTGCCCCTCCTTGTTATCCTTGTTATTAATCACAAGAAGGTGGTTAGTTTGCGGCATTTGGGCGAGTCATCCATACACGCTAGGTCAAACAGCAAGACAGTCATGACTAGTAAGGGATCAGACATTGGTGTTGTCGAATCGGAATTTGAGCTGAAAGAAGAGGTCTGAAGGTTGAAACGCCAGATAATAGAGATGTACCAGGCTTGGATTAGTGGGCACCCTCTACCCTTATTCCCCACCAACTACATTGAAAATCTTGCTTCCGTCCCACTACCAGCACAATCCCAGATTCTCAATGCTGATGATCTCTCCCCACAACATGCCCCAGGCTTTACCCCTTGCCACAACTACCCTGGCATCTTGTCCCAGCCTTTTCATGCTCCACCCGCCAATACAAGCGCGTCATTAACTACTCCCATTTTTGCAACTCCTCCCCATGCCAACATCCCTCTATCTTCTAGTGAAACCTTGTTCAAAGTTCCTGATGCCCAATACTATGGTACAAAACCAACTTTCAAGACCTCGAATCCATACTGCTGCACTCCTCATTTCGGGCCTCCCGTTGAAATTGAAAAACCCGCTAAGATTGTGGAGCAAGATGAGGTATCTAGAAAATGTGTGATATTTGCAAAAGGGTCTTCGAACGGTGTCGAGGCAAGTCAGAAAAAGCCAAAGTTGGTGGTACCAGGGATGCCAAGCAAGCCTGTCGTAGTTGTGAATGGGTCTCCCATTACCCCTGTTGCTATTAAATTAATAACTCAGTTGCTAGCGGTTGAGACAAAGGATGTCCCGTGGAACTACAAACGAGCAATAATGACACACAAGGGAAAATAAGTGGAGAAAGAATTTGTTGAGATCGGAGGACCGACTCATTTCGGAGGATGTCTTACCTCCAAAGAATTAATGAAGGCCAAGCTCTTCAAGGATAGCCAAATGCCAGTGAAGAAACCGGTTATCGAGGAAGAGGCCGAAGAGTTCTTGAAAAAGATGAAAGTGCAAGACTATTCCATTGTTGAACAATTAAGGAAAACTCCAGCTAATATTTCTCTGTTATCTTTGTTGATACATTCGGATGAACACCGCGGGGCCATAATGAAGATTCTGAACGAGGCACATGTTCCTGATAAGATCACAGTGAATCAATTAGAAAAGATTGCTAGCAGGATCTTCGAAGCAAATAGGACCACTTTTGCAGACAATGAGCTTCCTATAGAGGGTACAGAACACAATCGAGCTCTTTGTATCACGGTGAAATGCGAAAATTATTTTGTCATCGGGGTGTTGGTTGATAATGGATCCAGTGCAAATATTTTCCCTCTGTCCACTTTGCAAAAGTTGAAGATCGGCACCGAAAGAATCCACATGAACAGTGTAGGTGTTCGAGGTTTTTATGGGGAAGGTTCTGCTGGAGATATAATGCTTGAATTGGTGATAGGGCCAGTTGGTTTTAGTGTGAAATTTCAAGTGCTAGACTTGGTTTCCTCGTATAAGTTGTTATTGGGTAGACCTTGGATACATGCGGCTAAGGCAGTGCCATCGTCTCTACATCAAATAGTGAAATTTGAGTGGGACAAACAAGAAATAGTTGTGCGCGGTGAGGAGGATTTATCCCTTTATGAAGATCCATCTGTTCCATTTATTGAGGCTGGAGATGATAAAGGACCTTTAGTTTATCAAACTTTTGAAACAATGTCCGTCAAAAAGATTCCTGAAGGAAAATGCATTCCAAGGCCGAAGCTATCACCTTCGATCTGCATGGTAGCTAATGAGATGTTGAAGTATGGTTTTGTGCCGGGTAAAGGTCTGGGCGCATATTTCGAAGGTATCATGCAGCCAGTATCTCTACGTGAAAATCTGGGTACATTTGGTCTGGGGTCAAACCTATAGGGGATGATGTGAAGAAGGTTACAAAGTTGGAAAAGAAAGCATGGTTGCTCTCTAGGCCTATCCCACACCTCTTCAGGATTTTTGTCAAGTCCGGGGCAGTGAAGCGCCCGGTGTCAGCAGTTCCAAAGCCTGTGGTTGTCTTTGATGAGGAGTTGATTTTAGAGGGTCCAAAGTCTATTTGATGAAGTGAACACGGTAGAAATTGGGGAAGGTTCTGGTGATGAAGAGGTGCATTTTGTCGGGCCGAATGTGAAGCTTAACAATTAGGAAGCCGCTCATCTCCCTACTCGGAGGGAGTTTTGGTAGTTTGCTTTGTTTTCCTTTTTATTTGGGTCATTCCAGGGTTGTGACCCAGATTTTTACTTTTTGCTTATCTGATGAACAAACCGTGTTTTCCTTTATTTTCAATGAAATGCAATTTCCCTTTTCCATCACTCCTGATAGTTTTTATTTTTGTTTTCTTTTTTTTACAATTCTTTTTATGTTGGTTTCAATGACATGACATGCATGAGGAATATTCGGCCAAGTTTTAAAAGCCAATCTAATTCTGAAATAATAATCCAAAATAGAGTGTGATGATAAAGCACAGATGGATGATGATGAGTGGGTCAAAACCTGATTGGAGCAATTAAGTCTGATTGATGAGAAAAGATTGGCGGCAGTATGTCATGGCCAGTTGTATCAAAAGAGAATGGCAAGAGCATACAACAAGAAGGTGCACCCCCAAAAATTTGAAGTGGGTCATTTGGTATTGAAATGCATCCTCCCACATCAGGCGGAAGAAAAAAGCAAGTTTATCCCGGATTGGCAGGGGGCGTTCGTGGTAACGAGAGTGTTGTATTTAACAGATATAGAAGGCAAGTATGTAGGCATGGCTATCAATTCTGATGCGGTCAAAAGATATTATGTATGATTCTTTTGGTTTAAATTGTGTTCATTTGTACTTGGCATGTTTTGAAGGTTGAAATGACGAAGGCATTTTATTCTTCTATCTAAACATTGTATCCCTTGTTACCCCTTTGAGCCTTATTTATTTCCTTTCATACCCCTCTTTTGGAATCAGTAGCAAAATTCCGAAACACGAACACAAAAGGTAAGTAAAGAAGTAAATACGGAAAGAGAAGAGAAAAGGAAATAAAAGAATGGAAAAAGAATGAAAAGAAAAAAAAAGAAAAAAAAAATAAGAAAAAGAAAGAAAAAAAAAGAAACGAAAAAAGAAAGAAAGGAAAGGAGAGAAGTAACAACCACAAAGCAATTCCTATGACATGAACTACGTTCGACCTGATTCCTTTTAAGGATACGTAGGCAGCCTCACGGTTCGGTCCCATCGAAATAAAAATTCAAAAGTCCCCAAGCAAAGAAACTGGGGCAGAAGTTGTGGTTGTTGTAAGAAATCTGATTCTAAAGGTTGTAATTTTGAACCCATTTGAGTTGTTTTGAGCCTTTTTGATATCCTTTCCTTCTAACCCCGTCCAAAGCCCACATTACGGTCCAAAGAAAGACCTTCCGATCAGTCTTCGAGAGATGTCAAGTCAAGTAAGTAAAGATGATTCATATCAGGGGCAACACTCTGTTCTAAGCAAGAAAAATGAAAAATGAGAGAGTCTTATTGGTGAAAACCCCCGCGGGCACCGTACGGCGACGAAAGCTGAGAGAAATTAAAAATGAGAGAGTCTTATTGGTGAAAATCTTCATGGGCACCGTAAGGCGATAGTGAGTTAAGAGATGAACAAATGAGAGAGGTTTATTGGTGAAAACCCTTCGGGGAACAAGGTCAGTGATTGGGCAAAGAAATCGAGTTATGGAGATCCTGGGGCACAAAGTATGACAACTAAAAGTTGATTGGTTGAATAGACTGGGCTGATTAATCCGAAATGCATGTCGTGACCATTGGTACCAGCTGCTCCACTCAGATAAGTCTCTTTTCTTTTTCCCCTTCAAACAGTCATCCAGTTTAGTCAGAAAGTCAAACAATTCTTGGCCATTTCAAAGCAGCCAGTTAGAGCAAAGCATGGCAATGAGGAGCCACCTTCAGCAAGAATGCCACAAACTAACCACTATGTTTTTCGAGCTGACAAGACTTTTCTCTGATTGAAACAGGGGCAGAAAATTTTGTTTGTTTTAGAGAAACCCTCCATAAGGAAAGCAAGTACCAGACAGACTCGACAGTAAGCTCCAGTACCCTCTTGGATAACAGGATTTAGTAGTTTTGAGGCCCTCACAAATGACAAGGTCTGACGAGAGGTCTACTTTTGGGAAATGTAATTTGGCATTTAAGTTTTGACTCTTTAAATGAGGCTTGGTTTGAAGTTTTCAGGATAAAGGAATTTAATTTAGAATTTGTTTTGATAACAAGAGTTGATTAACACTCACATATGTGCCCATCTACCGAACTGGGGCAGAAAAATTTCTTTGTTTTGTCTATTTCGTTAAAATCAGGCGCCCACCTGGAGAGCAAGGGAATACAGTTCAAGTTTTAGCAATCAGGCACCCACCTGGAGAGCAAAGGAATACAGTTCAAGTTTTGGCAATCAGGCGCCCACCTGGAGAGCAAGGGAATACAGTTCAAGTTTCGGCAATCAGGCACCCACCTGGAGAGCAAGGGAATACAGTTCAAGTTTTGGCAATCAAGTGCCCACCTAGAGAGCAAGGGAATACAGTTGAAGTCTTGGCAATCAGGCGCCCACCTGGAGAGCAAGGGAATACAATTCAAGTTTTGGAAATCAGGCACCCACCTGGAGAGCAAGGGAATGCATTTAAAGTTTGGCAATCAGGCGCTCACCTGGAGAGCAAGGGAATACAGTTCAAGTTTTGGCAACAAAAGAACTTCACCTGGAGAGTACAAGTCAACAAGGCAATAGGAATCACAAGTTTAAGTTTGAGGATATATATAGGATTTTTTGTAATGCATAGATCATAGTTTAGTTTAGCTTCTTTTATTTTGTCATGGTGTAATAAGGAGTTCAGTAAGCAGTAGCAGCAGCAGCAGCAACAGTGAAATCACAGCTTCATGGTAGTCCCAGCTACCGAAACTTCCCGAACTACACTGACCTGATTCCTTTATAGCCAATGATATATAGGCAACCTCGGAAGCAAGGTGTGGTCAAATCTTTCAAAAATGTTTCCCACGGAGTATTCAAATTGGCAAAAATTGCTCGTATCTGCTCACTTTATCTTTGCACGAAAACTCTTCGTGTTTCCGAGAAAAGAGGGGCAGCTGTGAGCACGTGATTTTTGCCCTATATGAATGGCTCACATAGATTCAAGAAAAATAAATTTTCCCATTATTTGCAATTTCATAGATTTTTGTAGCATTTTTCGTTAATTGTTTGCATTTGTCTGCGCATGTTAATTTTATTTAATTAATGAAAAATATAAAAATGTGTTGCATTTGTATTTAGGATTTAATTATATATTTTAGGATTAATTGGAAAATTAGTTGTTTCATAAAATGGAAAAATCACAAAAATAATTTATTTTTGGACTTTTAATTTTAGTTTTGAATTTTTGTTAGTTTTCCTTTAATTTGGGTTTTAATTAATTGTGGTAATTATTAGTTAATTAATTAAATCTGGTAGGATTAATTTGATTTAGGAATTGGTATAGGTTCTATTTTATTTTCATCTTTTAAAAAGAAAATTAAAAAAAAGAGTTAAAAAATAAAAAGCATTAATTTAAAAAGAAGAAAAGGAAAAGGAGTGAAGAAGTTAGATTTGGGCTCCTTATCCCAAAACCAATTTTTCCTTTAAAATCTGGTTGACCCAGCCCAGAACCCGTTCCCCACCCGGTCTGATCCCCATTGTGACCAAATGACCCCGTTTTGAAGGCCCTCGATCTGGGCCGTTGAATTTTACTTAATCAAATAGTCCTGAAGTGGGGTTGGTTTAGTATAATAGTGTTCGAACCCCAGATCCCCCCCCCCCATCATCTCTCATCTCTCTCAGTTTACCCCTCTCAGAGACACCACCCAAATCCTAACGCCGCCACCATTCCCCACCGCCTCGAGCTCGGCGGCGCCGCCTCAGACCAGCCTCAAAATCTCACCATAGAACCCTCTCAACCTCCCTTTCCCCAATTCCTAACTAATATCCCTCGAATCGCCACAAAGCGGAGCCAATTTCCAATCTAAAAAGGGGCAGGAAAACAAAAGGCAAAATTTCTTGACTTCTTCAAGTCTCCATGACTGGTTAGGGTCTAAATTGGTGTTTCTCGCTGGTTTTCAAAAAGAACCCTCGAGGAATACCAATTTCAGTTTGAATTCGGGATAGTGGAGGTCTGTTCAAAGCCATGGCTGAGGTCCGTCCATTTCCAATTAGGTATTTCAAGTCATTTTATTATTTTCCTGTTCATTTCATTCCCCTCTTGCTCCATCTTTTCTTCTCCTATTATTTTCTTCGTTCTAAGTCAGTTGATGCTTGCATGCTTAAAATCAAAAGTTGTCAGTTCGTATTTGTTTCAAGTCCTTTTTTCTTTTATTTTATTTCATTTTTTCTCTTTTGTTTGCAAGATAAAGGAATTCTGATTTTTCTTGTGGGGGCAATTTCGTTTAGCCCATTGGTTTTTCTGAGTTTGATATTGAATTGGGTCATGAAGAATCAAAATCCCAAAAGGGAATGTAATTGGGGTTTACAGATACCAAATTGAGTCGGGGCATTTTGACCCATATGTGGATTGGTTTAATTATTGGGTCAGCTTGACCCATAAATTTTTTGGGTAATTTCCAGGGGTTTAAGGGGTATTTTGGGTAATGTAGCTTAGGGAATCTCATTTAACTGATTGAGGAAGCTTCTAGGAAGTTGGGGTGGGACTTATTTGAATTTTTGATTATTAAACTAAGGTTTTCTAAGCTAAACTGAAAATATCAAAGGGTGCAAAGTGCAAATTTGAATTCTTGGATGCTGCCCCAGCCGCTTGCCTATAAAGGCATCATAACTTAACATTCAAGTCAGAGAAAAAATAGGGATAAAAATTCAGAAAAATCAAAAGCGGTTGCTTCCTTGAAGAAATTCTTAAATAACTTATAATTCTTGGGTTTTTCTGAGAAACTACTGAAAATTTTGCTTAGGTTTTGGTTATTCTAATCCGAATAGTTAGTTGAAATCACTGAAACTTTGACAGTTTTATTTTGGGCTGAAAATGAGTTGAATTCTGGATATTTTAAAGTTGGGTTGGGTTTACTATTTGGAAAACACTGTTTTATTGCTGGGTTGAGCTGATTTCTACTGCTACTTCTGCTGAGTTATTGCTCTTGTTGTTTATTGATGTTGCCGTTTTCTTCTGGATCTCCAATTTGGTTTCTGATTCTGTTTTTGCTATATTCAGGTATGTACTGACCCCCTGAGTAGCATGTGAAATGCAAAGATGAAAGTCATGTAACCAAGCTTGAAGAGAAATGATAATTGCTACGTTTTTCTTTGTCAAATGACTACTAGAGTTGATTATAATTTCTTCATGTGTTCTTCAGTTTAGTTCACCATGTATAGTCACTCATGTCATTAATGTTCTATTTCATTTGAAGGTTTGGATTTGCGTTTGCTTGAATGTAGTGATTCAGGGCTGTTTAGACCTTTTAATGTGTATTGATTAAGGATTGTGGCTCTTAGCTGATGGTTGAAACTGTTTGACTGTGGATGTGCCTTTCATGGCCATGGTTCAAATGTATTAATTCAGATTTTTGGGTCCAACACAATCGATCTATGTTTTTCTTTCCATTTAGTCTTTAAAACCTGCTTTCTTATGGTTTGAAGCATAGTTTAGTAACTTCAGGAGTTTGTTGTTCAACCTTTCCCCTTTGTTCATGTGATGATTTTGTTTTAATGAGGTATTTTAAATGGAAGTCGAATCTGGTTTTTGTTCTGAGAATGTCTCAGCTTGGTGTAGTTCTTCATATATTTCTTTTAACAAGATAGAATCATATGGTTGTTTAAGTGTGCTAGTGTGACATCAGAATTTAGCAATCGAATAAAGTCTATTTGAAACTTCAAATTGTTCTCCTGTGTTGGAAATTCCAAATGGATTATTTTAAGTGATGAAATAGTCTGCTGTTAGTAGTTAAACAACAACAATGACCCAGTGAAATCCCATTAGTGGGGTCTGGGGAGGGTAGTGTGTATGCAGACCTTACCCCTACCCCGAAGGAGTAGAGAGGTTGTTTCTGAAAGACCCTCGGTTCAAGAAGACAAAAATACAAAGGACGACAATATTAGTAATACCATAGAAGTTATATATATGTGTGTGTGTGTGTGTGTGTGTGTGTGTATGTGTGTATGAAAAATAGGAACAACATGAAAATAAAGGGATGATACAAAGTAAAAGCAAAATAGTATCCCTACCAAACTAATCTCCAAAAGTTATGGCATAAGGTAAAACTCAACTACCTCCTAGCCTATAACCCCAATATTCGACCCCCACATGTTCCTATCAAGTGTCATATCCTCGGAAATCTAGAGCGTCGCCATATCCTGCCTAATCACCTCCCCCAATACTTCTTGGGCCGCCCTCTACCTCTTCTCGAGCCCTCCACAACCAGTCATTCGCACCTCGTTACCGGAGCATCTATGATTCTTCTCTGAACGTGCCCGAACCACCTGAGCCTTGCTTCCCGCATCTTGTTTTCAATGGAAGCCACGCCTACCTTCTCCATAATATCATCATTCCTAATCTTATCTATCCTACTATGCCCGCACATCCGCCTCAATATTCTCATTTCTGCTACCTTCATCTTCTGGATATGTGATTTCTTAATCGGCCAACACTCAGCCCCATACATCATGGCCGGCCTAACCACCGCTTTATAGAACTTACCTTTGAGTATCAGTGGCACTCTTCTGTCATACAATACTCCGGATGATAACCTCCACTTCATCCATCCTACCCCGATACGGTGTGTAACATCATCATCAATCTCCCCTCCCCCTTGGATAACCGACCCAAGGTACTTGCAGTTGTCTCTACTCGGGATGACCTGTGATTCAAGCCTCACATCCACGCCCACTTCACTCTGCTCAGCGCTGAACTTATACTCCAGGTATTCCGTCTTTGTCCTGCTAAGCTTGAAACCCTTAGATTTAAGAGTTTGTCTCCAAACCTCCAGCCTCTCATTGACACTGGTTCGCGATTCATCAATCAGAACTATGTCATCGGCAAATAGCATGCACCATGGCACATCCCCTTGAATGTGATGTGTTAATGCGTCCATCACCAGGGTGAATAGGAATGGACTGAGCGCAGAACCTTGGTGTAACCCCATAACAACCGGATAATCCTCAGGGTCGCCTCCTACTATCCTAACCCGAGTCTTTGCCCCATGATACATGTCCTTAATCGCCATAATGTAGGGAACCGATATGCCTTTTGCCTTCAAGCTTCTCGAGAGAACTTCTCTAGGAACCTTGTCATACACTTTTTCTAGGTCAATAAACACCATGTGCCGATCTTTCTTTCTATCTCTGTACTGTTCAACCAACCTCCTGACAAGGTGTATAGCTTCTGTAGTAGAACGACCCGGCATGAAACCAAATTGGTTGTCGGAAATGGACACCGCCACCCTCAACCTTGCTTCAACCACTCTCTCCCATAATTTCATAGTATGGCTTAGTAATTTGATACCCCTATAATTTTTACAATTCTGGATATCACCTTTGTTCTTATACAGTGGAACAATCGTACTCCACCTCCACTCATCCGGCATCCTCTTCGCCTTAAAAATAACATTCAACAACTTAGTCAACCACTCCAACCCCGTTTTCCCCACACACTTCCAAAATTCTACCGGGATCTCATCAGGCCCGGTCATTTTTCCCCTGCTCATCCTACTTATAGCTCTCACTACCTCCTCAACATTGATGCACCTGTAGTACCCAAAGTCACTGTGACTCTCAGAATACTCCAGTTCACCGAGCACAATATCCCGATCCCCTACTTCATTGAGATGTTTTTGAAAGTAAGTCTGACATCTCCTCTTAATCTAGGAATCTTCCATCAATACTCTACCATCGTCGTCCTTGATGCATCTGACTCGGTCTAAATCACGGGCTTTCCTCTCTCTCATCTTGGCCAGCCTAAATAACTTATTCTCCCCTCCTTTCTCCCCTAGTTCCTCATACATACGACTATAAGCCGCAGTCTTAGCCTATGTGACCGCCAGCTTCGCATCCTTCCTAGCTCCCTTATACCTCTCCATGCACGCTCGCCTCTCCCCCTCACCTATACTCCTCACTAAGTTCTGGTATGCCTCCTTTTTTGCTTCCACTTTACCTTGTACCACTTCATTCCACCACCAGTCTCCTCTATGCCTGCCAGGGATGCCCGTTGAGACCCCTAACACCTCTCTCGCAGCCTCTCTTATACAGTTTGCTGTTGTTGACCACATAGAGTTTGCGTCACCACTGCTCCTCCAAGCTCCCATAACCGACAACCGCTCCTCCAGCTCTTGAGCTTTGTCCTTAGTTAAGGATCCCCACCTAATTCTCGGCCTTTCTCGAGTAGACGTTTTCCTCCTCTTCACCATAATACCAACGTCCATCACCAAGAGCCTATGTCGCGTCATGAGTATCTCACCTGGGATCACCTTGCAATCATTGAACAACCCTCCGTCATGCCTCCTGATAAGGATATAGTCAATCTGAGTCTTCGTCACTGCATTTTGGAAAGTAACCAAATGCTCTCCCTCTTCGGAAAGCATGAGTTAGAAACCACCAACCCAAAAGCCTTAGCGAAGTCCAGTAACGAGATTCCTCATCCGTTCCTCTCTCCAAATCCGAAGCCTCCATGCACTTCGTCATACACACCTGCGGTCGACCCAATATGGCTAGTGAAATCCCCTCCTATGAATAACTTCTCAGTAGGTGGTACCTGACGTATAATCTCATCCAACCCCTCCCAAAAGCGCCGTTTAACCTCCTCATCTAGGCCCATATGTGGCGCATAGGCACTAACAACGTTTACGGTGCACTGACCAACCACCAACTTAATAATCATCAATCTATCATTCACTCGTCTAACCTCAACAACAGACTCTCTAAGTTCCCTATCCACCAAAATACCCACTCCATTCTTACCCTTCTGGATTCCAGAGTTCCAAAGCTTATACCCATCCACGTCCCTCGCACTCGACCATGCCCACCTTGTATCCTGGACACACGCTATATTGACCATCCTCTTCTTGAGGATCTTCGCCAGCTCTATAGATTTACCTGTCAATGAACCTACGTTCCATGACTCAATTCTCAACCTATGGACACCCTTGTTCCTTGTACCTCCCCTACGTCCCAACCCGCCCCTAGCCCCCGCCCTACCTCCCGACC
>MU734864.1:116151-148922 GCA_026770625.1 Nicotiana glauca
GTGGTTATTAGACAAAAATGGGATGGTTATTATCTAACAAAAGTAAATTTCACCAAGCATTGTGAAAATGATTAAATTCAGTTAACTAATTCGAATCAAACAGGCTCTTCACCTGATATTATTTGCAGCTAAAGGTTCTGTTCGCTCTGAATAATAAAAATGGAAACTTGATTTTCGATTATGAAGATGGGATAATATTATTAGAAAAAATTCTTCAACTGATATCTTGTGAAAATATTTCTCAAAAAGAAATAAGAAACCACCATTTCCAACTGAGACTATTGAAAGGAATTGAACAGAACACACCTAGGATCATAGCTTGGCTATCAACTTCTGCACGCCTATTCCCGGCAGAGCACAAAAAATGAGGTAAAAAGATGCCCACAATTGATTAAAAAAAAAATAAAGATAATTAAAAAGAGGGAAAAGGTTCAGAAGCTTAAAGAGAAGGAACAAATCAAAGTGGCAACACTGTTACAATTGATCTTGCCTGAAATTCGAGAGGAAAAAATCAAATAAGTGAAAAATCTTCAAACATAACCCCCCATCTTCACAATCAAGGACTGTAATCACATACGAAGCTACTCTTGGCAGAGCATTGCTCTTACCATATTAAACACCGTACTTAGAGCTCCAGGAACGGCCTCCATTAATGAGGAGAGAAACTTCTTTTTTCTTGCCTTTTCTCTCCGGCGGTCCAAAAGAAAGCAGCTTAAACAATAGCTGCGATTTGACCTTCATGAAGTAAACATAGGCCTCTGATGTCAAAAATGATACTCTAAATCTGTTTTCTGTATCGTCCCCTAAAATCTAATTAGGAGTTACAATCCTTGTTTTCTCACAAGGTTAACAATGAGTTTGTTCAAGTTGGAGATTTCTTCGTCTCTGTGGCTTAATTCTTTCTTTAGCCTCCCAATCTCCGTCACGTGAGTTTCACACTGATTACAACCTGCACCGGTCTCCTTGAGTTCTGTACCTTGGTCTTCTATTCTCGGTTTCTTTGGCTCTCTCACGGTCTCTTCATCTTCAGATGACCTTTTCATTGGGTTAACCTCTATAGCTAAGTTATTGGCAGCCATCTTACAAACACACAAAACCCCAGATATACCGGAATCAAGATGAAATGAAACGAGCTTTTGTGGTCGTCCGACAGAATCCTAAGAAAGATAAAACAAATGTTATGACATGCAGGTTAATTAAAAGCATATGCCTCTCTCATGTATACACTTGGTTTTCACATAGGACGATGAAAGCCCTTTTGTACAAAGAAATCCTGAAAGAATACCAACCTTATCTTGGTTGCCTTCAAGCTTTTCAAATGCCTCATTTGCCTCTTGCTGATTTTTGAAATTGACAAAGGCAGAATACTTGTCTGTTTGCCCTTTTTTATTAGCCTACGAGCAAATAATAAATGGACAAATTAAGTACAATAAAATAAAGTTCCAACTCAAGTGATGAAGAACCGTGAAAATTGTTACTCAAACATTTTTTGCATGCAAGCATCTTGATTACTATTGCTGTTACAAAGAGACCAATAAATACAGAAGCACGTAAGTATGTGGGAAACTTCGAACTGCTCGAAATTATCATGTCAGAAGCTTTGTCCCCCTTTGTTTGGGTGGGTTGGTGGGAGGAGAGAGAACAAGAAGTTCAAACAGCAGGCAGAAAATATCTAGACTACAATATTGGGTGATAACTGATAAGAGTAATTACCACTGTTAGTCCTTGGAGAAGGGGTTTTGAAGGCTACGGATTACAAATTTTGAAAAGAAAAGGAGAGAGAGTGCAGGAGCAAGTACTCAAAGTTTTTGAACAATTAAATGCATAAATTCAATTAAAATTAGTGTACTAGGAAAAATTAGAAAGTGGGAGGTAAGTGGAACCTGTGATGCCAGCTGCAGAATGAACTATGAAGTAGCTATGTAGAGTCTAGATTTGGAAAAAAACATGTAACTAGCTAATTTCAACTACAGATTCTTTGGTGGCATTTGATTTATTAAACAAGTTTGGTTTTGGTTTCATAATAGTAAAAATAATCTGTTGGACTTGCTTTTGGTAACGCTGACAATGACCCATGTCACATGGATTTGTTTACAAGCACGTATCTGGTGCGGGTAAATGTGAACATTTGGCATTGGCACGCGTAGCTTCTTGCAAATATTAGTGTTTTTTGAAGAATTAGCACAAAGCACCTATACCCAATGTCACACCAGTTCGACTTCAGTACATTAAGGCAATTGAAGATCCATGTAACATGAGGAATGAGTATAGCATAGACCATTACAAAAATAACCAAACAAGCAAGAATGTGATTCTTCAACGACTGAATTTCGGCATATGCTTTTATAAACTAATCAGCATAAAGTAGTGCAAACTGCATAAAGATGTCATTCATTATTTATATGACATGAGATTTTCCTAACCTTAACTTCTATGGTAAAGTCTCCAGGAATAACTGTGTGTAACTCTTCATTATGAACAGCCACTGGTATTCTGTGGACAAGTAGCTTTGCCATCTTGGGCTCTTGCACCTAAATTCAAAGGAGTAGATGACCGTCATATAATCAGGACACAAGAAAGAAAATGAAATTTAAAATAAAAGGCTTTATGATATTACCTCCTCACGAACTAACGGTATGATACAGTCAACTCCACGTTCAATCTTGGCAAGAACAAGTTTCATTGCAGTACATGCATCATCCAGACAATTATGTGGAGAGTCCTTCTTTCTAAGTTCAAAACCTAACACACACTATTTGGAATCTATTGTGAGTAGGAGCGGCAAAAGGCGGGTCGGGTCGGGTCGGATATGGTTCGTGTCGAAAACGGGTAAATTATCTGCCCCGACCCATATTTAATACGGATAAAAAAAATGGGTTAACTGGCGAATAATATGGGTAACCATATTATCCATGAATTCTTGCATATGATCATTTTTGGGAGAATTCTTAGTCTCCCAAGCTTGAGAACCCCCAATTTGAGGCTTTACAAATGTAAAAGTTAGACCTATTGGTTATCCATTGGTTACCCATTTTCTAAATGGATAATATGGTTCTTATCCATATTTGACCCGTTATAAAAAAGTTCATTATCCAACCCATTTTTTAGTGGATAATATGGATGGTTAACCGTTTTCTTTTAACCATTTTGCCACCCCTAATTGTAAGTAAACAAAAGCATTCACCAAGCAGAACTTGTGATAAATAGTTAAATACTTGTTAATCTTCAGCTTATAAAAGGAGCCATAGTTGGAAAAAGAAGAACAGGGAGACAAAACCACAAAAAGACTCTGCTAAATAAAAAGAAGCAGAAACACAAAATGAATGGAGTTCTTTTGACTGTTCAGATAAAAGCATTTGAAAAAATGTCTGCACTTATAAATTCACAAATAAAATAGGAATCAAAAGTGAGGGTTGATATGGCCAACAATTCAACAGAGTGGACATATTGTAGCATGGGAAAGAAATACTAAAATTAAAAAAGCACAGCTTACCTTGCACAAATTACTTAAAGAAGGTCTTCTATTAGAAGGCTGATCCCGATATTTGAAGACATAAGATGTGTCTATCACTCTTGCATGATCTATCTTCAAAGCTATTAAGAACAACATAACAGAGCTTTATCAACAAAAAAGAAAAGAAGCGAAGGACATAACTGAGAAAAAAGCACGATATAATACTCTGAAGGACAGGGAAAGAAAAGAGAAAAGGGAGTAGATAACCTTAAAACCTGGGGATACTAAAAAGAAACACGTGATCATAAAAGTCATGTCATTTCCATTTACCAGTAGATGTGCACCAAAGATTTGAATGTTAATTAAAGAGCATCATCTATGATGAACATGTAGCTTACCACGAAGGTCATTGTGTAAACTGTGCCCAATCAATATGGTTCCATGTGATAATAGCTTTTTCATGGACATCTGGATCATAGCACAAAAAAGCTCAGACAAAGAAATTTTAATGGCTAGTGAACAACCTAAATAGAACAACCTTTTTTTTAGAAGGAACCTAAATTGAACAACTTATACCTGTACATCAGCCAATGAACAAGAAACTCCATCTAAATCTCCAGCGGTTATTCCAGTAATCTCAGTTCTGTAATCTGCAATTGGTTTGTTTGGATTCACAAATTTATTGAGTTTAACCTGCAATTTTCAGAACTTCAAATTAACTTATGGTGACATGAGAAAAAGAGTTGAACTACATCAGAGATAAAGAGGCCAAGCAGGTGGCTCCATTTGCAATAGGTTATGTGAACAGAATGTTTATGCCACAGAAAGGTATAAGGCCCAAAAAATACCTCCAACTTATCATCCACAACACAGATTCTGACTAAAGCTTCGGTTCCATCTTGGCAAAGAACCATTTCGCAATCAATTGCAATCATTGCCTTCTTTGATTTTACGAAATTAGACTTTTTAGTCCTTCTCGTGACTAACCAGCCCTGTTTCCATGGATGTACATTGTAGTAAGAGAAGTATACTTTTACGTCAGAACAGCCAATTATACAAATGTAGTGATTCCAGTGCCACAGAATTTATTCATGGATTTGACTATAACCACTTCAGTAAACAAGCAAAAGTAAAATGCACCTAAAATATACTACAGGGGATAATGATTTGCAAGTAAAACCATGCATTTTTTTCTTAAAATAACTTCATTTCAAAACAAATAAGCTGAAGCTTGTGAGCCAACAGACCTTATAAATTGTTACAGGAAACACATCAGTTAAGAATTTTTTTGAGAAGGAACTTCTTAAATAGAGGTAGAACTTCCTAAGTAAACATTACATAGTTTGCAGAGATACAACTTCTTAAGTAGACAATAAGAAAAGAATACCAAAGCCAGTAAACGAACCTCCTCGTGTGATGGAAATGAGTAATCTGTCGGATATTGAGGGTGCTCAAAAGTTAAACGGACCAGTCCCTGCACTGCCACAATATCAATTTATTAAGCACAGAAGTTGTTGAGATATAGTGATCAACTGATCATAAACCTTCATAAGAAGATGCCAACCAGCATCTTCCTGGAAAAAAAGTGGGGTGGGGGTATCAAAATTGGAGAGCATGCAAGTATTTTGCTATCAATAATCCTGATACTAATTCCAATTTTTAATTTTATTTTTCATTTTTTTATGCCTTGCTAGCTTGCGAGCAGCTTGACTATAATCCACCAAGCAGCATGTCCTACCCACAAGCACATGCTGTCAATGGTAATTCCACCCACCAAGTTAGAGAAAATCACTCATCATACTATGTGTTGTAGCTGGTATTCGAACCAGGGATCTCCAGGTTGTCACTCTCACATGTCAACAACCAGCGTCCCCCTGGAGATCTCGATTCAAATTCCGTGTTTAACACTTTAAGAAAAAGTGAGAGTAACTATATATATGAACAAGTTATAGCCGCAGTTAAATTCTAACAGAACAAGTTATAGCCGCAGTTAAATTCTAACAGAACAAGTTATAGCCGCAGTTAAATTCTAACAGAACAAGTTATAGCCGCAGTTAAATTCTAACAGAACAAGTTATAGCCGCAGTTAAATTCTAACAGAACAAGTTATAGCCGCAGTTAAATTCTAACAGAACAAGTTATAGCCGCAGTTAAATTCTAACAGAACAAGTTATAGCCGCAGTTAAATTCTAACAGAACAAGTTATAGCCGCAGTTAAATTCTAACAGAACAAGTTATAGCCGCAGTTAAATTCTAACAGAACAAGTTATAGCCGCAGTTAAATTCTAACAGAACAAGTTATAGCCGCAGTTAAATTCTAACAGAACAAGTTATAGCCGCAGTTAAATTCTAACAGAACAAGTTATAGCCGCAGTTAAATTCTAACAGAACAAGTTATAGCCGCAGTTAAATTCTAACAGAACAAGTTATAAGACCTACTAGCCGCTAACTGGAGATGAATTAGGTTAGCTACTCTCAACCCACTTAATTAGATTTTTCCCAACTATCTTACGACAAAACTGCCCCAATGTTACAGTTATGATTCGTAATAATACACAAAAGCCAAAATATACTCTTCACCTGTTCGGCGGATTCACTATCCGGGGATTTTTTCTGAAGCTTTTCTACAGCATCTCGATTGGAATAGCATTGAAACACCTTTTTAAAAAGCTGCACAAAAGGAACATTATGGCATTAGTATTATCAGCATTATTTTATGCTAATTAACCGAATGAAAACAAGAGTTAATCATATTAACCACCTTAATGTCATCCTCTTGACTAAACGTCCTCAAAAATGCAAGCAAATCATCAACGGACCTCTTCGACGGGTCACTCAAGCTAACACCTAACTTCTTGTCGTAGGATCTCAAAAAATCTTTCCACTCTCCGCTACTTCCTTTCATCTGTCGCTTTTGAGCTAACTTGACAATTTCGACTAGAACCTTTAACATTTAAAATGAGAAAGTATACATCATCGTTTCTTCGGAAGCTAATCGTTAGTAATTATCTATTATACATAAATTTTGAATTTGCACTATTGGAAAGCCTAATTACTCTCTAGTTCTAGAAATAAATTTGTAAAACCAGCTCAAAAGTATGAACAGCATAAATTTTTAAATCGTTTAACCAGCTAATTGTACTTAACTCCTGCAAAAGTGGGAGAACGAGGGCAAGTATTAAACAGGTTAATTTTGTGAGCATTTGCTGTATAATCAAAAAAATTGCAACTTTAAACTGCTGAGAGATTCACCTCTTTCTTCGCTGAGGAAGCAAACTTCGAATCCATTGCAAGGGCGGCTCTAGGGTTTAGCAGGTGAAGTCCTTGCCCTAAGCCCCAAAATATTTATGGCCAATATGAAATACTACTATATTATAATATACTTCATTATTTTTTTAGAGATAGGATTGAGTGAATCAATTAGATTTAAAAAATTCACTCATTAAAATTAAATAATATATTTTTCTTCTCGATATTATTTTTTTTCTTTATGTATAGTCCTTTTTCGTATTTCTCACGATTTTAGTTTTTAATTTCAACTCAAATTCTTTAAATTAGTTATTCATTGTCGCACTTGATTGATCCAAACATAAAAAAATAAGTTGTTTTGTATCTTTTTTTTTTAACTAAGAAATCTCCGAGACAAATGTTTGAAGGTTCAAAACTCGATAAATAATGGGCTCACTCTTTTACCATTTTGGCTTAATATCATATTTTTATATATGGGATAGAGTTCAATACCATGACGTGCGCCTAACTCATATTTTGATTTTAGGCCACCGGTTACGTCAATGGTTCACGGATGTTCTGTTCAACCAGCTAATATTAAAATCTACAGAAAAATAAAATAAAAATTTGTAAAAGAAGAAAGAAACAAAGATTGTCTGCTCATTAACAACAAAATATTGTACAACTTTGAATTAAACTACCTAAATCTTCATACTAATAAATACAAATTTTAAATGTCAAAATAATTTCAAAAGTAATATATTGAAAATACATGCTTAACATCTTTGGTTATTTAAACAGAGTAGTAGTACCCGCGCAATGCGCGGTTAATATTAAAAATATTAATTAAATTGTGATCGGACTTGTTTGACATATTAGATCGTATTAATTTAATAAATTTCAATTGACATCTAATTTGTCAATATGATATATCCAATAATAAAATGTCTATTAAATTAAAGGGAATTATTTAGTCATTGAATAGCTTTTGTTCTATATTTTTTTAATTCTATTATCCAATATTTATTATTGTTACATTATTAATAGAAATTTTTATTAGCACATTACTTTATTTAATATTTTTGTCTGCTCACTTTCTTTTTGTAATATAAGAGAAGATATATATATATTTTATTAATCTTGAAATATTTTTTATTTTAAATTTTGTTCTGTTGTTGTCAATAATATTATCTGAATTTTAATGAATAAAATCTCTATTAAATTAAAGGAACTTATATAGTCATCGAATAACTTTTTTGTTATGTATTTTTCTTTATTATAATATTCAATATTTAATATAATTGCATTGTTAATAGAAATTTTGATTAGCATATACTTGTTTAATATTTTTGTCTACTACTTTTTTTACATTAAAATAGAAGATATTTTGTAACGACCCAACCGATCATTTTGAGCTCTAGCGCGTCGTTCAGCAGTTTGAGGCCACGAGTAGCTTCACCTCATCTATTATGACGTGTACGCATGGTGAAAATTGAATTTCGGGAAGGTCGGAGTTGATTTGGAAAGAGAATTCTTATTTCGGAAGATTTAAGTTGAAAGAATTGACTAAGATTGGATTTTTGAGTAAACAACCTCGGAATCGGGATTCGAAGGTTCCAGCAGGTTCATATGATGATTTTGGACCTGGGCGTATATCCGGATCGGGTTTTGGAAGACCCGAAAATATTTCGGCACCTATTGTGAAAGTTAGCATTTTTTGAAGAATTTCATGAGTTTGGGGTTGAAGTAAATTTCAGTGTTATCAATGTCCGTGTGGGATTCCGTGTCTGGGAATATCCGTATGGTTATTCTTGTATTGGGAACGCGATCGGAAGGGAATTCGGCAGTCCGTGGGTCATTTTGGAGTCATTTGGCTAAAGATAGAATTTGAAGGTTTTTGAGGAGTTTGACTGGAAGTGGACTTTTTGAAATCGGGGTAGGAATCCAATTCCAGAAGTTAGAGTAGGTCTGTAATGTCGAATGTGACTTGTGTACAAAATTTGAGATCAATCGGACGTGATTTGATAGGTTTCGACATCGAATGTAGAAGTTTTTAGTTCTAAAGTTCATTAAGCTTGTATTAGGGTGCGATTCCCGATTTAAATGTTGTTTGATGTGATTTGAGGCCACGAGCAGGTCTGTATTATGTTATAGGACTGGTTTGTGTGATTGGACGGGGCCCCGAGGGCCTCGGGTGTATTTTAGGGTGGTTTAAAATCATTTCAGGCTGCTTTGCAATAGTTGTTGCTGGTGTCTGGTGTTGTTCTATGCATTCGCGGAGAAGGATTTGGCTTCAGGGACTCTGTTCTTCGCGTTCGCGAAGAGATCCTCGCGGTCGCGAAGAAGGAAATCTCTGTTGTACATGTCTGACTTCGGAGGCTCATATCTCGCAATCTATAAGGAATTTGGAGATGATCCAAAACTGAAAGTTGTAGATCCTTGTGTCTAGTTTTCATAAAACTAAACCATTTAGCTTTTGGATTTGTTTACAAAAAGTTATGGCTGGTACACTACAGACTATCTGAGAAGATGAAGAAGAAATTTGTGTTACACAGGACTGACTTTGGCAGCTTATATCTCAAAATCTATAAGGAATTAGGAGATAACCAAAACATGAAAGTTATACATATTGGTATCTAGTTTTTCAAAACATTAAACTATTTGGAATTTGGAGTTTAGTACAAAAAGTTATGGCCATTATATTAGAGGCTGTCTGAGAAGAGTTTGGACAATGGTTTTTGGGAATTTTCTTCTTCGCGAACGCGATGGGGGTATCGCGAACGCGAAAAAGAGTCGTCTGGGCAGTGTATAAGTGTAAAGAAATAGATTTAGCTCATTTTATCTCATTTCCTCCATGGGAGCCGACCTAGGAGCGATTTTGGAGCTCCATTTTTATCATCCATATCAAGGTAAGTGATTCCCACCTATTGCAAGTTAATTACTTGGATTATATCTAAATTTTAACATGGAAAATCATGTAAATTTGTAGAAATTTTGGGATTTGAAGAAAACCTAGGAAAATTGTATTCTTGGATTTTGTCCACGATTTTGGACATGAAATTGAGAGCCAATTATATATTTGAGTTCATGAGGTTGTGGGTAAACTTTATCTTCAAAAATTTTTGGAATCCGGACACGTGATCCTGAGGGCATTTGTGTCAACTTTTCGATCGGGGTTAGGGATTGCTATGAATTGGACTATTATGAGTAATTGAACATGTATTAATGGGTTTACATAATTATTGGCTAGTTTTGGAACGTTCTGCATCAATTTGAGTCTTCAAAAGGGCGTGGAATGCCGATTATGGAACTTCGGAGCGAGGTGAGTCTCCTTTCTAATCTTGTAAGAGGGAATTGTCCCATAGGCGAGTTAACTGATTATGTGCTCCTATTTGTGGGGGCTACGTACGCACGAGGTGACGAGAGTCTGTGCGTAGCTACTATTATGCTTAAGTCAGGGTAGTCTAGGGCCCAAAAGCATGCTTTACTTGTAATATTTGCAACCTTGTTGTCGATTTAAAAATTCTTAAACACATATCGAATGTATAAATAAATAGCTTGTAATGACCCAAAGGGTCATCACCTATTTAAAATGAATTCTGTACTTCCGAGGCCTTGAAACCTCATTTAGAGTTGCCTTGATTTACGTGCACAGTCCGGGCGCGTAGTAGGAAAGCTTAAATGTGAAATTCTATGAAAAATTGCTAAATTTTGGTGTTAAAATGAATAAATTTGACTTTGGTTAATATTTTGGGTAAACGAACATGGACCAGTTATTTGACGGTCCCAGAGGGTCCGCATGAAAATATGGGACTCGGGCGTATGCCCGAAATCGAATTCCGAGGTCCCGAACCCGAGAAATAAATGTTTAAAAAAAAATATTTTTCTGAAATTGTTAAGGAAAATTGAAATGATATTTGATTAGAACATGTTGATATCGGGCCCGTATTTTGGTTACGACGCCCGGTATAGGTCTTATATGTGCTTTAAGTCATTTCTGTGAAATTTGGTTAAAAACGGACGTCGTTTGATGTGATTCGGACCTAAATTGGAAAATTTGAGGTTTTATGAAGTTTGAAAGAATTTTTGGATTTCGAGGTTTACTTCGATGTTTATGATGTTATTTTGGCGATTTGATCGCACGAATAAGTTTGTATGATGTTTTTGAGGTTGTGTATATATTTGGTTTGGATCCCCGAGGGCTCGGGTGAGTTTTGGATAGGCCACGAGTTGCATTTTTGAACTTGGAAATTAGCTGGTATGATCTGACCTGCAGGCTTCGCATTTGCGAAGCCTGGCTCGCAAATGCGAGATAGCTAGACTTGACCCTCCATCGCAAATATGATAATATACTTCACAAATGCGAAGGTGCCCATGATGGCCAGGGATCGCAAATGCGACCAAAGGTTTGCAAATGTGGAACTGGGATTGTCGCAAATGCGACATTTTTTGTCGCAAATGCGAAGTCCCTCATTTTGTTCAGTGTTCGCAAATGCGAACTTTACTTCACAATTCCCACATCTGAGGGCCGGAGTTCGCAATTGCGAACCCCTGTTCGCAGTTCCCATATTAGAGACCTGTAATTTTCTATACTTAGTCGATTTTTAAGTCATTTTCACACCATTTTCAAAACACAACTCCTTTGGGCGATTTTCCAATAACAGATCTTCTTCCAAATCAATTGTAAGTTAGTTTTTACTCATTTCTTTCAATCATTTACATCTTTTAATATGATTTCAACCTAAAATCAAAGATTTTCATGGGGAAAATTGGGTGTTTTGGGTAGAACCTAGGTTTTTCAAAATTTGGGGATTTGGACCTCAATTTGAGGTTCAATTTCAAAATAAATTATATATTTGAGTTCGTGGGGGAATGGATAATCGGGTTTTGATTCGAACCTCGAGTTTTGACCACGTGGGCCCGGGGGCAATTTTTGACTTTTTGGGTAAAACTTTGAAAAACTCATTTTCATGCATTGGGGTTGATTCATTTAGTGTTTATTAATGTAATTAAGTAATTTATGATTAAATATGAGCGAATTGGAGGTGGAATCATGGGGTAAATCTATAGTTGAGGCTTGAGTTATGTTCAAGGCATTGAGGTAAGTGTTTGGTCTAACCCTAGCTTGAAGGACTAGGAGTTGAGTCTTATTTGCTAATTGCTTCTTGTTGAGTACGATGTATAGGCATGGTGACGAGTATATATACGTTGGTGTCTAGCATGACCGTGAGTCTTTAAATTGTGAATATCTTGATTTCTTTGTATTTCTCTTGCCTTGGTGATGATTCCTATTTGTTGTGAAAAGCTTGTGAAAAGAAATTGTGACCTATGAACAACGAGGAGCATTGACTCAAGTTATATTACAATTGTGAACGTATATGAAATGGTTGAACCCTTTGGAGAATTGACTCAAGTGGTAAAGTGAGATATGAAATAAAAGTGAAAGGAAGAGAAAGAGTATTTGAATTGCTCCCTTGCCGGGATATTGTTGTTCATTGATTATTTTCCCTTCCCGGGATGTTGTGATTATTGATGTTGTACCCTTGCCTTGAATTAATTATTTAATTGTGTTCCATTGCTGGGATTTCTATTATTATTTTGTTTATTCCCTTGCCCCTTGTTTGTGATTGTTGTTTGGGTGAGGAAGAGTGTTAAAGCACGAAGGGTGATGTCGTGCATTATTTGTTTATTATGAGGAAAGAGTGCAAAGTATGAAGGGTGATACCGTGCATTGTTTGCTTATTGTGAGGAAAGAGAGTAAAGCACGAAGGGTGATGTCGTGCCGCATGATGTACCACTCCGTGCCGATTCTATTGATTATATGCGAGGAAAAGAGAGTAAAAGCACGAAGGGTGATGCCGTGCACACTTTATTATATCATTGCTTGGTGAGCATGAGAGTAAAAGCACGAAGGGTTGATGTCGTGCACTTGTTGCTTTCTGTTTCTTATTTAATGTCTAAGTTGTGTTGTTTTCCTTCGTTACTGGACGACTTTTACTTGAAATTGTTGTTTCCCCTATAGCATGCTCTCCCTCCCATATTGGTTAGTTGTCTATGTATTTTGATTCTGCTGTATATGTATATATAACTGCACAGGTTTATGTGGTAGTCCGGTCTAGCCTCGTCACTACTTCACCGGGTTCAGGCTAGGCACTTACCAGCACATGAGGTCGGCTGTACTGATACTACACTATGTGCTCTTTTGCACAGATCCAGGTGTCGGAGCATCTTACGGTGCGCAACAGTAGTCAGGGAGCCGACCTTCAGTCCACGAGACTCTGAGGTAGCCTTGATGGCATCCGCAGGCCCGGCGTCTCTTCGTTCAGTTTTCATGTTCTGTTGACATTTGTATTCAAGACAGACTATGTCCTTTATTTCAAACTCTTATTTGTAGTAATCCTAGACAGCCCGTGTATTGTTGTGACACCAGGTGCTGGGTAGAGGCTTGCATTAGCTTTTCTAGACGCTATTTCTATATTTAGTTCAGACTTCCGCTAAATTTTACTTCTTCGTTGTCTTTTTAACTGCTTATTCATTGACAATTTAATTGTTTAATCATGTATAAAACAAGATAGGTTAATGTTTGCAAAGGTTCTTAGCTTGCCTAGCTATCACGAGTAAGTGCCAACACGACCCCCGAGGGTAGGAAATTCGGGTCTTGACAAGTTGGCATCAGAGTAGGTTACATAGGTCTCACAACTCATGTACAAGCTTAGTGGAGTCTGAGGGATCGGTATGGAGATGTCTGTATTTATTCCCAGAGGCTACTGAGTTATGAAAAAATTCACATTTGTTCTTTCTTATCGCGCGGTTTGGTTTCTCAACGCTAATTGAATTTCTACTCTTTTCTTTCATAGATGGCGAGAACACGCGCTTCCTCATCTTCTGATCAGTAGTCCAAGCCCCAGGCAGCTCCCACTAGGGGCAGAGGCCGAGGCCGTGCTAGAGGCCGAGGTAGGGGCAGAGCTCAGCCCCGAGCAATAGCACCAGTGGCGGAGCCTCAGGTTGACTTTGACGAGGAGGTTCCGACCCCAGCCCCAGCAGTTTTGGTGGGCCCAACTCAGGTCCCAGAGGGGTTTATTGCTACCCCAGTTCTTCAGGATGCTCTGGTCCGATTGATAGGTCTCATGGAGAGTGTTACCCGAGCAGGTTTGCTTCCTATAGCACCAGCCATCTCTCAGGCTGGAGGAGGGGCCCAGACTCCTACTACTCGTGCTCTGGAGCAGGTAGCTCCCCCGATTCAGACTCCAGTAGTTCAACCAGTTGGAGCAGCTCAGCCGGGTATGGTAGCCCAGGCTGGTGATGGGGCAGCTATGTCTGCCGATGATTTATGGAGGTTGGATAGGTTCACCAAGCTTTTCACTACTACCTTCAGCGGTGCATCTACCGAGGATCCTCAGGATTATTTGGACAGCTTCCACGAGGTTCTTCGGAACATAGGTATTGTTGAGACCAATGGGGTTGATTTCGCTACATTCCGGTTGCCTGGATCTGCCAAGACTTGGTGGAGGGATTATTGTTTAGCTAGACCAACAGGGTCTCCAGCCTTGACCTGGGAGCAGTTCACACATATATTTCTGGAGAAGTTTCTCCCTATTACACAGCGAAAGGCCTATCGAAGCCAGTTCGAGCGTCTCCATCAGGGATCTATGACAGTCACCCAGTACGTGACCATGTTTATTGAGTTGGCCCGCCATGCTATTGTTATACTTCCCACTAAGAGGGAGAGAGTGAGACAGTTTATTGATGGACTCATTCAGCCTATTCGTCTCTAGATGGCTAGAGAGGCTGGGAGTAAGATAAGCTTTTAGGAGACGGCCAATGTGGCCCGGAGGATTGAGATGAAATTGTCACAAGGGGGGTGCTCATAGAGCAGACAAGAGACCCCGTCAGTGAGGCCGATTCAGTGGTGCCTCATCTGGAGGCAGAGATTCATATGATAGGGGTCAGCCTTCTAGGCCTTTCCAGTCAGCCCTCCAAGTTTCTCACGGTGCCTCAGGTGGCCGTGGTTCTCACGCGCACTATTCTAATCAACAGCCATTCAGTGCACCACCAGCTCCTATCAGTGCACCGCCACTTTAGAGTTTTCGTGGTGGTCATTCAGGTCGACAGGGCTAGCAGACTCAGCAGCCGAGGACTTGTTACACTTATGGTGACACGATTTATATTGCCAGATTTTGCCCTCGAGCACCGAGCAGTTCTCAGCACCAAGGTTCTCGTGCCATGGTTCAGGCACCAGGTGTTCCACAGCCCGCCCAGCCAGCTAGAGGTGGGGGTAGAGGTGCCAGAGGTGGAGGTAGAGGTCATAGAGGTAGTGCTCAGACCGCCAGAGATGGAGGCCAGCCAGTAGCAGGCCGTCCTAGAGAGGTAGATCAGAGTGGTAGGGCCTATCCCCGATGTTATGATCTTCAGGCCAGGCCCGAGGCAGAGGCTTCAGATGCGGTTATTACATGTACGTTTCTGGTTTGTGATAGAGATGCTATAGTGTTGTTTGATTTGGGGTCTACGTATTCGTATGTGCCATCCTATTTTGCCCTATATTTGGTCCTTCGTAGTAATGCATTGGGTATTCCTGTTTATGTGTCTATGCTGGTGGGTGATTCTATCGTGGTCGATCGAGTCCATCATTCTTGTGTTGTGGTGATTGGGGGTCTGGAGACTCCTGTAGATTTATTAGTTTTAGATATGGTCGACTTTGATATTATATTGGGGATGGACTGGTTATCACCCTATCACGCTATCTTGGACTGTCATGCCAAGACTGTGACCTTAGCTTTACCGGGTATGCCTTGTTTAGAGTGGAGAGGGACTCCTGTTCATTCTACCCGCAGTGTTATGTCATATGCGAAGGCTCGGCGTATGGTCGAGAAGGGGTGTTTGGCCTACTTAGCCTATGTTCGGGATTCCAGTACTGAGGTTCCCTCTATTGATTCTGTGCTCGTTTTTTGTAAGTTCCCTGATGTTTTTCCTTCAGACCTGTCGGGTATGCCACCCGAGAGGGATATTGATTTCTGCATTGATCTGGTTCTAGGCACTCAACCCATTTCTATCCCGCCATATCGTATGTCCCCATCGGAGTTAAAGGAGCTAAAGGAACAGTTGTAGGATTTGCTTGAGAAGGGTTTTATTAGACCTAGTGTCTCACCTTGGCGTGCACCGGTGTTATTTGTCAAGAAGAAGGATGGGTCAATGAGAATGTGTATTGATTACCAGCAATTGAACAAGGTAACGATCAAGAATAAGTATCCACTGCTGAGGATTGATGACTTGTTCGACCAGCTTCAGGGTGCCAGGGTATTTTCCAAGATTGACTTGCGATCTAGTTACCATCAGTTGAGGATTAGGGCATCTGATGTCCCTAAGACAGCTTTCCGCACTCGGTATGGGCATTATGAGTTCTTGGTTATGTCATTCGGGTTGACAAATTCCCCAGCTGCTTTCATGGACTTGATGAACCGAGTGTTCAGGCCTTATTTGGACTCATTCGTGATAGTTTTCAATGATGATATATTGATATATTCCCGTAGCCAGGAGGAGCACGAGCAACACCTTAGAGTGGTTCTTCAGACTCTGAGGGATAGTTAATTATGTGCCAAGTTCTCCAAGTGTGAGTTCTGGCTGAGTTTAGTTGTATTTATGGGTCATATTGTATCAGCAGAAGGTATTCAGGTGGACCCAAAGAAGATAGAGGCAGTCAAGAACTGGCCTAGACCAGCATCAGCTACAGAGATTTGGAGTTTCTTGGGATTGGCAGGCTACTATCGACGGTTCGTGGAAGGGTTTTCATCCATTGCAGCCCCCAATAACCAGATTGACCCAGAAGGGTGCCCAGTTCAGTTGGTCGGATGAGTGTAAGGCGAGCTTTCAGAAGCTCAAGGCAGCTCTGACTACGACACCAGTGTTGCTTTTGCCCACAGGTTCAGGGCCATATATAGTCTATTGTGATGCTTCCCGTGTTGGGCTTGGAGCAGTGTTGATGCAGGATGGCAAGGTCATTGCCTATGCTTCGAGGCAGTTGATGATTCATGAGAAGAACTATCCGGTTCATGATTTGGAGTTGGCATCCATAGTTCACGCATTGAAGATTTGGAGGCATTATCTGTATGGCGTGGCATGTGAGGTGTTCACGGATCACAAGAGTCTTCAGTACTTGTTCAAGCAAAAGGAGTTGAATTTGGGGCAGATGAGGTAGTTGGAGTTGTTGAAGGATTATGACATCACCATTCTATATCATCTGGGGAAGGCCAATGTGGTGGCCGATGCATTGAGTAGGAAGCCAGCCAGTATGGGCAGTCTTGCTTATATTTCGGTCGGTGAGAGGCCGCTTGCTTTGGATGTTCAGACCTTAGCCAATCAGTTCGTGAGGCTGGATATTTCTGAGCCCCGTCTTGTGTTAACTTGCACGGTCGCTCGTTCTTCATTATTGGAGCATATCCGTGATCAGTAGTATGATGATCCCCATTTGTGTGTCCTTAGAGACACGATGCAGCGTGGAAGTGCCAGGTATGTTACCTTAGATGATGATGGAGTTTTGAGATTGCAGGGTCGAGTATGTGTTCGTAATGTGGATGGGCTTCGAGAGTTGATTTTGGAAGAGGCCCATAGCTCCCAGTACTCTATTCATCTAGGCGCCGCGAAGATGTATCAGGATTTGCGACAACATTATGGTGGCGTACAATAAAGAAGGATATCATAGTATATGTGTCTCGTTATTTGAATTGTCAGCATGTTAAGTATGAGCATCAGAGGCCTAGTGGTTTATTTAAAAGGATTGAGCTTCTCGAGTGGAAGTGGGAGCGGATTACTATGGACTTTGTTACTGGACTTCTGCTAACTCGGAAGAAGTTCGACGCAGTTTGGGTCATTGTTGATAGGCTGACCAAGTCCACACATTTTATTCCTGTGGCGGTATCCTATTCTTCTGAGAGGTTGGCTGAGATCTATATTCGGGAGATTGTTCGCCTTCATGGTGTGCCTGTATCTATCATTTCGGATCGGGGTATGCAGTTTACCTCGCGCTTTTGGAGAGCAGTTCAGCGAGAGTTGGGCACACAGGTTGAGTTGAGCATAGCATTTCATCCCCAGACGGACGGTCAATCCGAGCGGACTATTCAGATCTTAGAGGATATGCTCTGAGCTTGTGTTGTTGACTTTGGAGGTTCGTGGGATCAGTTCTTGCCTTTAGCGGAGTTTGCCTACAAAAACAGCTACCAGTCGAGCATCCAGATAGCTCCTTATGAGGCCTTCTATGGTAGGCAGTGTCGGCCTCCGGTTGGAGGGTTTGAGCCGGGAGAGGCTCGATTGTTGGGTACGGATCTGGTTCAGGAGGCCTTGGACAAGGTCAGGATCATTCAGGATAGGCTTCGTTCAGCTCAGTCCAGGCAAAAGAGCTATGCAGACTGCAAGGTTCAAGATGTGGCTTTTATGGTTGGTGAGCGGGTATTGCTCCAAGTGTCGCCTATGAAAGGCGTGATGCGATTTGGGAAGAAGGGCAAGCTTAGCCCTAGGTTCATTGGTCCGTTTGAGATTCTTGATCGAGTGGGAGAGGTGGCTTATAGACTTGCTTTGCCGCCGAGCTTATCAGTCGTGCATCCAGTGTTTCATATGTCCATGCTTTGGAGGTATTACGGCGATCCAGCCCACGTGTTAGATTTCAGCACTGTCCAGTTGGACAAGGACTTGTCTTACGAGGAGGAGCCGGTAGCTATTCTAGACCGGCAGGTTTATCAGTTGAGATCCAAGAGTTACCCTTCTGTTCGTGTCCATTGGAGAGGTCAGCCTCCTGAGGCATCGAACTGGGAGTCCGAGTCTGATATGCGGAGCCGTTGTCCTCATCTTTTCCCCTACTCAGGTACTTCCTTCTTTTGTCCATTCGAGGACGAACGGTTGTTTTAGAGGTGGAGAATGTGACGACCCAAAGGGTCATCACCTGTTTTAAATGAATTCTGTGCTTCCGAGGCCTTGAAACCTCATTTAAAGTCATCTCGATTTGCGTGCACAGTCTGGGGCGTAGCCGAAAAGCTTAAATGTGAAATTCTATGAAAAATTGCTAAATTTTAGTGTTAAAATGAATAAATTTGACTTTGATCAACATTTTAGGTAAACGAACCCAGACCCATGACTTGACTGTCCTCGAGGGTCCGTATGAAAATATGGGACTCGGGCGTATGCCCGGAATCGAATTCCGAGGTCCCGAGCCCGAGAAATAAATTTTTAAAAGAAATTATTTTTCTAAAATTGTTAAGGAAACTGAAATGATATTTGATTAGAACATATTGGTATCGGGCCCATATTTTGGTTCCGGTGCCCGGTACATGTCTTATATGTGCTTTAAGTCATTTATGTGAAATTTGGTTAAAAACGGACGTCGTTTGACGTGATTCGGACCTAAATTGGAAAATTTGAGGTTTTATGAAGTTTGAAAGAATTTTGGATTTTGAGGTTTAATTCAATGTTTATGATGTTATTTTGGCAATTTGATCGCACGAATAAGTTCGTAGGATGTTTTTGAGGTTGTGTATATATTTGGTTTGGAACCCGAGGGTTCGGGTGAGTTTTGGATAGGCCACGGGTTGCATTTTTGAACTTGGAAATTAGCTGGTATGATCTGACCTGCAGGCTTCGCATTGCGAGCTCGCAAATGCGAAGGTTTACTCGAAAATGCGAGATAGCCATATCTGACCCTCCATCGCAAATGCGAAGGTGCCCATGATGGCGAGGGATCGCAAATGCGACCAAATGGTTCGCAAATGCGGAATTGGGACTGTCGCAAATGCGAAGTCCCTCATTTTGTTCAGTGATTGCAAATGCGAACTTCACTTTGCAATTCCTTCATCTGAGGGTTGGGGTTCGTAATTCCCATATCAGAGACCTACAATTTTCTATACTTAGTCGATTTTTAAGTCATTTTCGCACCATTTTCAAAACACAACTCCTTTGGGCAATTTTCCAAGAACAAATCTTCTTCCAAATCAATTGTAAGTTAGTTTTTACTCATTTCTTTCAATCATTTACATCTTTTAACACGATTTCAACCTAAAATCAAGATTTTCATGGGGAAAATTGGGTGTTTTGGGTAGAACCTAGGTTTTTCAAAAATTGGGGATTTGGACCTCAATTTGAGGTCCGATTTCAAAATAAATTATATATTTGAGTTAGTGGGGGAATAGGTAATCGGGTTTTGGTTCGAACCTCGGGTTTTGACCACGTGGGCCCGGGGTGATTTTTTGACTTTTTGGGTAAAACTTTGGAAAACTCATTTTCATGCATTGGGGTTGATTCATGTAGTGTTTATTAATGTAATTTAGTAATTTGTGAATAGATACGAGCGAATTGGAGGTGGAATCACGAGGTAAAGCTATAGTTGAGGCTTGAGTTGTGTTCAAGGCATTGAGGTAAATGTTTAGTCTAACCCTCGCTTGAGGGACTAGGAGTTGAGTCTTATTTGCTAATTGCTTCTTGTTGAGTACGACGTATAGGCATGGTGACGAGTATCTATACGTTGGTGTCTAGCATGACCGTGAGTCTTTAAATTGTGAATATCTTGATTTCTTTGTATTTCTCTTGCCTTGGTGATGATTCCTATTTGTTGTGAAAAGCTTGTGAAGGAAATTCTGACCTATGAACAACGAGGAACATTGGCTCACGTTATATTACAATTGTGAACGTATATGAAATGGTTGAACCCTTTGGAGCATTGGCTCAAGTGGTAAAGTGAGATATGAAATAAAAGTGAAAGGAAGAGAAAGAGTATTTGAATTGTTCTCTTGCTGGGATATCGTTGTTCATTGATTATTTTCCCTTGCCGGGACGTTGTGATTATTGATGTTGTACCCTTGCCATGAATTAATTATTTAATTGTGTTCCCTGTCTGGGATTTCTATTATTATTTTCTTTATTCCCTTGCCCCTTGTTTGTGATTGTTGTTTGGGTGAGGAAGAGTGTTAAAGCACGAAGGGTGATGCCGTGCATTGTTTGTTTATTGTGAGGAAAGAGTGTAAAGCACGAAGGGTGATGCTGTGCATTGTTTGCTTATTGTGAGGAAAGAGAGTAAAGCATGAAGGGTGATGCTGTATCGCACGATGTACCATTCTGTGCCGATTCTATTGATTATATGTGAGGAAAGAGAGTAAAAGCACGAAGGGTGATGTCGTGCACTTGTTGCTTTCTATTTCTTATTTAATGTCTGAGTTGTATTGTTTTCCTTCGTTACTAACGACTTTTACTTGAAACTGTTATTTCCCCCATAGCATGCTCTCCCTCCCATATTGGTTACTTGTCTTTGTATTTTGATTCCGCTGTATATGTATATATAACTGCACACGTTTATGTGGTAGTCCGGTCTAGTCTCGTCACTACTTCGCCTGGGTTAGGCTAGGCATTTACCAGTACATGGAGTAGGTTGTGCTGATACTACACTCTGTGCTCTTTTGCACAGACCCAGGTGTCGGAGCAGCTTACGGTGCGCAGCAGTAGTCAGGGAGCCGACCTTCAGTCTACGTGACTCTGAAGTAGCCTTGCTGGCGTCCGCAGGTCCAACGTGTCTTCTTTCAGTTTTCATGCTCTGTTGACATTTGTATTCGAGACAGACTATGTCCTTTATTTCAAACTCTTATTTGTAATCCTAGACAGTCCGTGTATTGTTGTGACACTAGGTGCTGGGTAGAGGCTTGTATTGGCTTTTCTAGACGCTGTTTCTATATTTAGTTCAGACTTCCGCTAAATTTTACTTCTTCGTTGTCTTTTTAACTGCTTATTCATTGATAATTTAATTGTCTAATTATATATAAAACAAGATAGGTTAATGTTTGAAAAGGTTCTTGGCTTGCCTATCTACCACGATTAGGTTCCATCACGACCCCCGAGGGTGAAAAATTCGGGTCGTGACAATTTTACAAGGGTAGATATCACTTCTTGACTTTTAAATGAGAAACTTGCCTTTTCCTGAATAATTGCTCCTTGATGAATTCTTGATTTGACCGTTTGATTGTGTTTATCTACTGTGGAACGAGCCGAACGCCTTGGTAGATTAAATAGATGCATCTATGATTCGCGCCATTCAATCCTCTAGCAGTGCACAATTTAAATATTATTTAATCGGGTCGTACGTCATCGGCATGATTTGCGTATGCTTGTATTGCTTACCTTGATATTTATAAATGAGGATATTGCTTCCCTGGATTGAGAATAAATGTATAAATGATGAAAACGAATTTGGAAATTTTTTTATGAATAAGAGAATTGTTTACTTGATTCATGCTATTGAGTTACAACCATTTTTTTTATAAAAACCCTCAATTTACTATATTATTGATATATTAGAATCACTAGTAAGTGTCGAAGTCGACCTCTCATCTCTACTTCTTCGAGATTAGACGGAATACTTACTGAGTACACGTTGTTTTTTTGTACTCATGCTACACTTGCTGTGCATTTTTGTTGCACAGGCACATGTACTACTAGCGGCCTAGTGGGCGTAGCAGCATAGATGATCTCGAGGCGATCCGTATCCAGCATAGTCCCTTTCAGTGTATAGTGTTTAACTTTTGTCCAATTTGTATTCTGGACAGTTATTGCACTTTATTTGATTTCCTAGAAACAACTCCTGCACTTGTGACACCGGGTTCTGAGATGATTATGGGATTATTGAATATTAAGTTTGTTAAAGACATCTCTTATTTCAATGAATTTCATTATTTATGGTTTAATGTATAAAAGGAATAATTTCAATAAATACTAAAATGAGAATTTGATTAACTTCTTGGTATTGGCTTGCCTGATAGTGGTGTCCGACGCCATCACAACCCTTAGTGAATTTTGGGCCGAGACATATTTGTTTTTTAAATTTATTCTAATGTTCTCAATAATGTTGTCTAAATTTTAATGAATAAAATCTCTATTAAATTAAGGAGGCATATATTGGCATCGAATAACTTTTTTATTATGTATTCTTCTTTATTATATTATCCAATATTTAGTATAATTGCATTGTTAATAGAAAATTCTTAGCATATTATTTTATTTAATATTTTTGTCTACTACTTTCTTTCTATAATATAATAGAATATATATATTTTATTACTCTTGAAATATTTTTTTTTAATTTTAAATTTTATCCTATTGTTCTCAATAATATTATGTGAATTTTAATGAATAAAATCTTATAAATTAATGAGACTTATATAGGCATCAAATAAATTTTTTGTTATGTATTTTTCTTTATTATATTATCGAATATTTAGTATTATTGTACTGTTAAAACAAACTTTTATTATAATACTACTTTATTTAAATTTTTGTATGCTACTTTCTTTTTATAATATAATAGAAGAAATATCTATTTTTTTATATATTTTATTATATTACTCTCAATAATATTTTTTGAATAAATAAACTTTTTATTTTTAAAGGAAAAACAAAAATATTAAAAAATAAAAAAACAAAAACTAAATTGGCAGTTCTTTATTTATAAAATAATTTAAAAATCCAACTTAAAACTATTCTCCAATTTGAATGGATAGTTTTTTTTAATTTTTTTTTATAAAATATATTATTTTATTATTTTATAGATATTTAAATTGAAAACCAATAACCAATAACTAATGATTAACTATTTATGCCTTTGGCTTTTTTCTAGGCTGCCATGTGGCTTAAGGAGAAAGTTTTTCCTCTCCTTTTAATAATATATAGATTGTCACGACCCAAATTTCAGGAAAAGGCCATGATGATGTCGGACAGCTCGGTCACGAGCCAACATTAAATAATTAATTAAACTCCCAGTTTAATATTTTAGGAACCATAAATTTCCTTTAATTTAATTAAAAAAATCAATACTGAATAAAGAAAAGTGTATACAACTCTCAATACTAAATAACCCATAATCACCCCAGAACCCGGTGTCACAAGTGCATGAACAATCACTAGGAGAATCAAATGAAGACAATAACTGTCCGGAATACAAATTGGACATAAAATGAAATACAATATTCTCAAGGAGACTCTGCTAGCTGCGGGTCGCCTCTGGAGATGCAGCTCACCTAAGTCTTCGTATTAATCATGCCTCTCCGCCCAACAAGGCCAATGGACATAGGTGTGCATGTGCAATAAAAATGCACAGCAAGTGTAGTATGAGTAGAAAACAACACGTACCCAGTAAGTATCCCATCTAACCTCGAAGAAGCAGTGTCGAAAGGTCGACTTCAATACTTACTAGTGGTCTAAAAATATCAAATATAGTGAAGGAGTGAATAAATATTAAACCGAGCAGATATATGAAATAAACCTATATAAAATACGTGGTTAAATTTCATTCTTTACAATTTTTAATCCAGCTCTCAACTAGCAAGTTCCCCTCCGTAACCGGAGCTTATATATAAAGATATAGTGTATATCATCAAGAGGTTGTCATACTCAAATCAGGGATAAATCGTGAATTCCATAAGAATAATATATATATATATATATATATATATATATATATATATATATATATATATATATATATATATAGGAAATGCCGAGGCGTACGGCCCGATTCACCATAAAATTAAATGTGCACTACCGAGGGTCGAACGACGCGAACCATAGATGCATCTATTCCCCCGCTCGCGATAACTGTGATGCGGTCCCCGCTCGCGAATCATACTTGCGACACGGTCAGATATAAATTTAAGAAATTACCCCGCTTGCGAATCATACCTGCGATGCGATCAAATATAAATTTAACATTTAAATCATATCTCTTTCTTGATTCTTTTTGAAATATTGGAAATTCAACGTGAAATATTTTAAGAAAATACCCCGCTGGCGAAACATACATGCGACGTGGTTGCTCATAAATTTCTAAAGTTATTAAAATATTTCTCAATTCCTTTGAAATGACGAAGTTTAATGGGAACTCTTAAACTCTTAACTTCCTAAATTCAAATTTCTTTCAACACAATTATTACGCAACCCTAATCTTATTTCTTCTTAGGACAAATAATAACATAAATTAACAACAAGATCAACAAGGCATTATATAAGCCTAAAACTACCCGTACATAGGCATATCTAGTAGCTACGTACGGACTCACCTTGTGCGTATGTAGCTCCCACAAATAGAAGCACATAATAATTTAAGTCACCTATGAAGTTAATTTCCTCTTACAAGGTTAGAAAGGAGACTTAATCGCTTCGAAGTTATACAATCTGCATTCCCAATGACTCAAATCGATGCTAACGCTCCCAAAACTAGTCAAATAATGGGCAGCCCAATGAAATATACTCTAGTTCTTATAACAATTCAATTTATATAAATCCCCAACTCCGCATTGAAAGTTGACGAAATTTTCCTCGGGCGCACGTGCCCGAATTTCAAAATTTTTTCAAAGATAAACTTTACCCATAACCTCACGAACTCAAATATATAATTTACTCTCAATTTCATATCCAAAATCGTGGTCAAAATCCAAGAATACAAAATTTCTCGTTTTCCTCAAAATCCCAATTTTCTACTAAATCCATGTTAAAACATATACATAATCGATGTATTTAACTCAAACTAGTAAAAACCACTTACCTCATGCTTGGTGGTGAAAATGACACTTTAAAGTTTCTCCAAAATCGGCTCTCATGGAAGAAATAGGGTTGAAATGAGCCAAACCCCCCGATCTAAATAATTTCATTGCCTCCAACATTTCCGCACCTGCGGTCACTTGACCGCTTCTGTGGTTCCGCAGGTGCAACCCATAATCCGCTTTTGCGGTTCTCCTCCAGCCCCACAGCTTCTGCATCTGTGCCCTTCCTTCCGCAGGTGCAGTCCCGCTTCTGCGACGGGATAACTATATCTGCGGTCCCAGATCTCCTAGCCTAGATCACACATGTGACCCTCTTAGCCGCTTCTACAGTGCCTGTCAGGATCTTAAACCCGAACCCAATCGAGATGGTTCCTCTCGTGAAGATAAGGACAGCCAATTAAAACCAATTTCCTTTTTAAAATTGTTAAACAATATTAAGCAGTTTAAAACATGATTTAATAATACTAAGTAGTGGATAATATTAATAAAGTGCGGAAATACAACCCAAACACAGTCCTAACCGGGGTGTCACAAGTCACAAGCATCTAACAACACTGAATGCTCAAATGTAACTACAGAGTTTAGGACTGAACTAAGAACATAAAAGGAAAAAGATAAGGAGGAGCTCCGGCGGCGAACGCCAACAGCTACCTAAAGACTCCTCGAAGAACCGCCTGAAGCTGGAATGAATCAACACTCGGGAGTGGAACCAGCTACGCTTGAATCTGCACATAGGGTACAGGGAGCAAAATGAGTACTCCAACTCAGTGAGTAACAAATATAAATGACGACTGAAAGTAAGGACACACGTAAGGCACAAGGCATTTTATAATGAAGCAGTAAAATTATTTAAAACAGTAAACCAGTGAAAAGTCAAGTAAAAATCCTTTTTCAACAATAAACAGGTAATTGACAGACAATTAAGGTAAAGTAAACAAATAGAAGTTTACCCCTCGGGCACAGTATCAACAAATCCGCCCCTCGGGCAACATTTCAGAACAATACCAGCCCCTCGGGTTCGATCTCACATTACAATGGGTACCCGCACTCACTGGGGGTGTGCAGACTCCTGGAGGGACCCCTTACGGCCCAAGCACAATAACAAGCCATATCGTAGCATCAAAACTAGGCCCTGGGCCTCATATCAATCAAGCCACCTCGTGACGTACATATCTCAGACCCTCGGCCTCAAATCAGTATCAGTGTTTCCTCACAACATAGGCCTCGGCCTTACTCAGTCAAAAATCCTCACAAGCCCCTCGGGCAATAGTAAAACAATGTTTCTCAGCCCAAACATCATTTAAAATATTATTTAAGTCTTAAAACTGAGTAAATAGGGATGAGTGAAAACAGTGGAAATAACATGATTGAGTTCAAGTAATAAGTCAAAATAGTAAGGAAATATCAATAAAAGCCCTGAAGGGTTCAAATAGTTGGAACTAGGCCCAAATATGGCCTTCATCCCAAATAGTGATGATAGCAAATAGTTTTCATAGCGGTAAAATCATCAATTGGGATAGACCAAGTCACAATCCCCAATAGTGCACGACCCCACGCTCGTCATCAAGCGCGTGCCTCACCTTAACATAGCACTACGATGTACAATCCGGGGTTTCAAACCCTCAGAACATCATTTACAATCATTACTCACCTCGAACTGGCTAAATCTCTAGCTCGCGACGCCCTTGCCCCTCTAATCGGCCTCCACGCTCGTCGAATCTATCCAAAATCAGAACGAGACCGTCAAAATATGCTAAGGGAACAAAGCCCAAGCGAAAACAATCAATAAAGGGCACAAATCCTGAAATTACCAAAACCCGACCCTCGGGTCCATGTCTTGAAATTCAGAAATTTTTACACCAATAGATTCCTTATCTTCTCACGAGTTAATACATATCAAAAGTTCTCAAATCCGACCCCAAATGGCCCTTCAAATCCCCAATCAAAAGTCTAAATTTTCAAGCCCTAGTTCTTCACCCTTTGACTTAATTTTTAATGATTTACTAGGTAGAATTCACATAATAATCGAGTTTTAAGTCCAAGAATCTTACCTCCAAGTGATTCTCCTTGAATCCCTCTTCAATCACCTTCAAAAATCTCCAAAAACGACCAACTATGGAGGAAATAAGCCCCAAAATCGCGGACAAGACGAGTTAAAAACATTCTGCCCAGGCCTTAATTTCCTTCTTCGTGAATGCAGTCAAAGCCTCGCGTTCACGAAGCACAAAAATAACATTGACCAAAATCCTCTTACGCGAACGCGACATGACCCACGCGAATGCAATGCTTTACCCAGGTGACCCTTCGCGAACGCGATCCCTGCCAACGCGAACGCGATGGGTTAATTCCCATTGAAGCTCGACCTCTCCATTCCTTCTATGCGAGCACGACTACACGCTTGTGAACGTGATGCACAACCTCGCAGCCCTTCGCGAACGTGTCACCTGCCTCGCTAACGCGAAGGCTAAACTTCCACCTCCCTCAGCTGACTCTTCGCGAAGGTGAATGTCCTCTCACGAACGCGAAGACCAAAATGTCTGCAACTACTGGAACTCAAAATCTGCAATTTTCTTAACTTCCAAATGATCCGATTGACCACCCAAAACTCACCCGAGGCACCCGGGACCTCAACCAAAGGCACCAACATTCCTAATACCATATTCAAACTTGTTCCAATCATCAAAACACTTCAAACAACATCAAAACAACCAAAACACATCGGATTCAAGCGTAAGTTTCTAAAAATCTTCCGAATTCCGCTTTTGATAAAAAACCCAACCAAACCACGTCTGAATGACCTGAAATTTTGCACACACATCCCAAATGAACAACGGAGCTACTGTAACTCTCAAAATTCTATTCCGACCCCTATATCAAAATCTCGCCTATCAACCGAAAATCGCCAAAATATCAACATCGCCAATTCAAGCCTAAAACTACTCCAAACCTCCAAAACTCATTCCGGTCACACTCCTAATTCATAAATCACCTCCCGAAGCTAACCGAACCATCGTAACTCACATCTGCACCCTCTAACACATAAGTCAACATATGGTTTACTTTTTCAACTCAAGCTTTCTCAAAAGAGACTTAAGTGTCTCAATCCTTACCAAAATCATTCCAGATTCGATCCGACCAACCCGATAACACAAAACATAGATAACAAAGCATAAAGAAGCAGAAATGGGGGAAACGGAGTGGTAATTCATGAGACAATTGGCCGGTTCATCACAGTGCCACATCTGCGGCCAAAACCTCACAGGTGCAGTTACACCAGGAGGACAGCTGCTTTATTCCTTCTTCAAATCCTAACTTTGATCTGTTAGCCATCCGGAATCCACCCGAGGCCCATAGGACCCCAACCAATCATACCAACCGGTCCCAAAACATAATGTAGACCTTCTCGAGGCCTCAAATCACATCAAACAACGTCGAGATCACGAACTACACTCCATTTCAAACTTGATGAACTTTAGAACTTTGAACTTCTTCATTCGATGCTGAAACCTGTCAAATCACGTCCAATTATCCTCAAATTTTGCACACAAGTCATAATTGACATTACAGACCTACTCTAACTTCCATATCAGAATCCGACCCTAATATCAAAAAGTTCACTTCCGGTCAAACTTCTCAAAAACCTTCAAATTTCTAACTTAGCCAAATGACTTCAAAATGACCTACAGACCTCCAAATTCACTTTCGATTGCGCTCCCGATACCAAAATCACCATACGTAGCTATTCTCAAACTCGGAATCCCAGACAGACATCGATAACACTGAAATGCACTTCAACCCAAACTTATGAAATTCTTCCAAAATGCTAACTTACACAATAGGCGCCAAAATGCTCCCGGGTCATTCAAAACCCAATCCAAACATACGTCCAATTCCAAAATCATCATACGAACCTGTTGGAACTTTCAAATCCCGATTCCAAGGCCGTTTACTCAAAAATCCAATCTTAGTCAATTCTTCCAAGTTAAAGCTTTCGAAAATAAGTATTTTCTCTCCAAATCAACTCTGAACTCCCCAAGATTCTATTCCGACCACGCATACAAGTCATAATACCTGAAGTAAAGCTGCTCATGGCCTCAAACTGTTGAACGACGTGCTAGAGCTCAAAACTCCTGTATGTTGTATCAACTCCCCCGCCGTATAATAGCCAATAATTCAAATTAAGCCAGTATACCCAATCACCATCCACTATCATTCCCAAATCATTCCAAACTTCCTTAAGGCGTGTAGTTATCCTGCCACTACACCCATATACTACACTGCCTCTCTCCCACTTTGGTAAGCAACTACTCAACTCTTGTCCCCCACACTTGGTCTTCTAGGTGTTTTATTACCACAAAACACTTCCCACATGTCCATCCTTATCTTTCGCTGCCCTGCCTTTGCCTTAAATCAAAATATATCTCTGTAGCACTTGAACTACTAGATGGTTACTCCGTCAACCCGAAATGGAGCATTCATAGTCCGATTCTCCTCCCTTCACTGGAAATAAAAGACTGAATCGTTGAATCATGCTCTGAGTAAACCTCATTTCAAGTAACTCACTGCCCTGACACATAGGCAAGTATCCTATCATCACATCAATTTGTGCGATAACTGTTCATAAGCATCATAGCAACCTATGCATAGCCTCATAGCTCTCAAAAGTACAACTACTAAGCTAAAATGACATAATATCCTTCCGAAAGACAACGCCGATAGCTCTATTAACCAAGTAGGGAGAAACATCCCGCACCACATATGTAGTACCATTACAATTTATCAATTCTCGATCGATAACAAGCGATTTACGTTGCATAAGATTGAGTAGGAAAGAAATAAAGGCATAAGCCTCAAAGGAATCAAATCGCACGATGAGAAATCAAGAAGGGAAGTGCTCCTAAAATTCCTGTAGCCTCTCAAAGATAAGTACAGACGTCTTCGTACCGATCTGCAAAAATCTACTAGACTTGCTCATGAATCATGAGACCTAAGGGAATCTAGTGCTCTGATACCATGTTGTCACGATCCAAAATCCAGGAATGGCCGTGATGGCACTGGACACCTCGATTAGGCAAGCTAATATTAAATAATTAATTAAACTCCCATTTTAATATTATATGAACCATAAATTTCCTTTAATTTAATTAAAAAATCATTATTGAATAAATAAAAGTTTTTAAAATTTTCAATACTAAATAACCCATAATCACCTCAGAACACAGTGTCACAAGTGCATGAGCTATTACTAGGAGAATCAAATGAAATACAATAACTGTCCGGAATACAAATTGGAAAGAAAATAAAATACAATACTCTGGAGGAGACTCTGCTGGCTGCGGGTCGTCTCGGGAGATGCAACTCACCTAAGTCTCCATATCAACCATGCTGCTGCGCCCAACAAGGAAAATGGACATACGTGTGTCTGTGCAACAAAAATACATAGCAAGTGTAGTATGATCACGAAAACAACGCGTAACCAGTAAGTATCCCGTCTTACCTCGAAGAAGTAGTGACGAGAGGTCGACTTCGATACTAACTAGAGTAAATCAGGGATGAATTGCACATAAGTAACATGCGCATATTGTGCCGAGGTCGTACAACCTGGTCCAACATAATAATAATTATGCACTGCCAGATGGTCAAATGACGCAAACCGTAGATGCATCTCTTTCTACCGAGGCAATCAGCCCGATCCACAAATAACAGTTATTATCAAGTAAGCACACATTTCTTATTTATAGTCAAATAAATTCATACAAGTTCTCAAGTAAGTTCGTACCTTCGTTTGTACTAATCTACTATTTCTTAGCATGTCCTAAGTGATCTCAATAGCAAGCCAAAAATGATAGAATTTGCATGTATAGCATGATACAGGTCCTAAACTACCCGAACAATTAGCATAATAGTAGCTACGTACGGACGCTCATCACCATGTATGCGCGTAGCCCCCCACTGATTGTCACATATATTTATTTGATTCACCTAAGGGTTTATTTCTGTGATGACCCAAAAAGTCATCACTTATTTTAGAAATAAATTCAGTTTTTCGAGGCCTAAAAACCTCCTTTTTACCTCACCTTGATTTGCATGCGCGGTCTAGCGCATAACCGGAAAACCATTATATGAAAATCTGTGAAAAATAATGAGTTTTGCCTTTAAAATAAATTTAAGTTGACTTCGATCAACATTTGAGTAAAGGACCCGGATCCGTGTTCCGACGATCTCGGGAGGTCCGTAAGAAAATATGGTACTTGCGCGTATGCTCGGAATCGAATTCCGAGGTCCCTAGCCCGAGAAATGAATTTTTGAAGAAAATTATGTTCTAAAAAATATACGAGTTTCTGAAAATGAAGTGTGTGTGAAATTTGATGGTATTGGGCCCGTATCTTAGTTTCGGACCTCAGTACAGGTCTTATATGTGATTTAAGATAAGTCTGTGAAATTTAGTAAGAAACGGACTTGAAATGTCGTAAATCAGACCTAATTTGAGAAAAATTGGAAATTTGATGCTCTTAAGCGATTTCATGATTTTGATGCTAAATTCATAGTTGTTGATGTTATTTGGTAATTTGAATGCACGAGCGAGTCCGTATGATGTTTTTAGGTTGGTGTACATGTTTGATTTGGAGCCCCGAGGGCTGGGGTGAGTTTTGGATAGGCCACGAAGTGAAATTTAGACTTAGGAGTTTGCTGGTATGTTGCAGGTCTGAAGGCTTTGCATTTGTGAAGCCTGGCTCGCAAATGCGACCTTGCAAATACGACCTCGCAAATGAGAGGAATTTATCGCAAATGCGAAAAGACCCGGTATTCCTTGTGTGAGCACGTGATTTTTGCCCTAAGCAAATTATTCCTAAAAATCTAAACAAAATGATTTTTAAATTTTGTCAAATATTTGTGGCATTTTTTGTGTTAATTAGTTGCATAATAATTAATAAAAATATACAAAAATATGCATGAGTATTAGGATTTTAATTTTACAATTTTTGGTATTAATACATTTTGAGAACAAATTAAAGAAAAATCAAAATAGCATTTTTACGTTTTTAATTGAAAATACCATAAAAATAGAAGTTAATTAGTTTTAAATTAGCAAAATAAAAAAAAAATAGAAGAAAAAGAAAATACAAGAAAGAAATACGAAAAAGAAATAAATAAATACAAAAGGAAAATACAAAAAAATATATAAAAGAAATAAAATACAAAATACAAAAAGAAAATACAAAATACAATATACATAAAATCGGGCTTATAATATCAGTGGCCCAAAAAATTAAAAATATGCAATACAATTGACCCAGGCCCAAAAGAAATACCCGTCTGCCTGGCCTTAATCCAAACGACATCGTTCAAGACTAAGCAATCTGGGCCGTTAAAATTCTTGATCAAACGGTCAGGAATACAAGCCCAGTAATAAACCAAACGACGACGTTTTAGTCGTCAAATCCTGGCCGTTCATCTAATTGATCTAACGGGTGGAATTGAATCATTAATTAAAAGGGACGACACCATTTTTAGCTCAGTGGATCTGAGCC
>MU734866.1:0-25040 GCA_026770625.1 Nicotiana glauca
CGGCATTGCCGCGGGCCTGCGTGCGAGACCCCTTTGTAACTGATCTAAATCATTCATGACTTGGCGAACAAATATAATCACTGAGGCAAAGGATGTAGTACGACCCATTCGCTCACTAGCCTGACATTTCATGACAATATAATGGGCAATGTCTCTGATCCTTTCTCTGATTCTGCCCTTTTCTTGGAGGAGTCGGCTTATTTGTTGTGTATGAGCTTCAAGCACCTGTGTGTCCTGGAAGTGCAATTCTTGTAGCAATTTAATTTCCTTTTCCATTTTTGTAATTAACCTATGACATTGGTTCATCTCGATTCGGAATTCTTTATCCCACTGGGCTGTCTTTTCTTCCATAGTATTCATTTTTTCTTTCATCTTGGCGATGGTCCCCTCGTAGTTTCTTCTCATTTGCTGCACAAACTGGGCTCTCTCCTCAGTCTTTTCGGCCCACTGCGTCCGAAGTCTTGCCATATTTCCCTCGGATTTTTCTAGTTCTTCTTGGCAATCCAATATTTGTTTCCTTAACCCTTTGATTAACCTCTCATCAGATAGACTTCTTTCATTATTTCGGGCATCTATTTTCATTTGTTTAATTTGGGCTTTGAGCGCTTCGTTCTCCTGAGCTAATTTCTTCTTATCGCCCTCGTCGGCTGCAGCCTGTACACTTTTATCGAATTGGAGGTCCCGGATCTGTTGCTCTAACTGTCCTATTTTAGCTCGGTACTCCTTCTCCTTTGCTTGCCAATCCCATTGTACTTGGACCCTATCTGTAAATTGCTGCACGTGCGGTCTTTTAGCGGATCTTTCTGGGATTTGAAATCTTTTTCCAAACCATGTCAGATACTTGGGATCTACCTCGCCTCCAGCTTGGTCTTGTATTTTGGTTTTTGGCTCAAGGAACCGGCACTCATTCCATATTTTTCGGATTTTCCCTTCAAGAAATGTAGCCTTCGGACCCAACTCAATGACTTGGTCGCTCAGATCTTCATCATTATGCACTGTTTGGAATCTTCCAAATTGTCGCAAAACCCGGTAAGGAGCATAAGGCTGTATGCTTCGGATACCCATCAAAAGAATATAAGGGACCTCTGCTGACGTATATATAGCTTCAGTAGCGGGAAGCCAACCATAAGCCCATTCGACTTTATCTGCAGTCAAGGATCTTAAGCATGATGACAAGGCTTCAGTACTTTCAGGGAACTCAATACCTGTCACCCGGGTTCCAAATTCTGCAATACAACTCAACCCGATTAAACCGTAGTTCATATAGCATGTGCGATGACAGAGGTGTTCTTGCATCCACAGCTATAAGAGCAAATGGCAACCTTGAAAGAATTTCTCGCCTTTGCGACATTTGGTCACAGATCGGTACATTTCTGATACAATCAAAGGCACCACTGTGCTGGTAGGTTTTTTCATGGCAACATCTAGCATCCCTACCAGGCCGAGGTCTATATGACCATCTTTTCTCGGATAAACCACCAGTCCCGAAAAGGCCACCATAAAGGCTAATCCCCGTCGAGCTTCCAATTTGTCTTTATTTTCGGCATGTGTCAAGCCAATGTTGGGCTCCTCAAAACCTTTTGGGTTACCATACCGGTGATATAGGAAATGCAATGTACAGCACCCTTCTGCCAGATGCGGGTCTTGAATATCCCAGCTAATGTTCAGCAAATCCAAAAATCTATGAAGGGTTATTGGTTGTGGCGCCAGTGGGTATCTGCCTCGAAGGTTCTTGTTGAGGCCCGCGTATCCCGCAGTCTCCTCTAAGGTAGGTGTGAGTTCAAAGTCTGAAAACCGGAATACGTTACGGGTTGGGTCCCAAAATGGTATTAGTGCCTCAATGATATCTTTCCTCGGTTTGATGTTCAGTAGATCAACTAGACCACCCAAAATTTTAACCACGCTATCTTTGCTTCCTTTTCCTAGATCAAGCCACCACATGTGAAGTTTTAAGGGGATCTCACTCAGGACTGAGAAGGTCTTGAAGTCATCCTGCACGTTTATTTAAATTAAAGAATTTTAATGACTTATTTTTTTACAAATTGGCTATTTTTTGCAAATTTCTTTATTTAATCAAAACAAGGATTTGGTTTTTCGAATACGACCTTTCAGCACTTCTGAGGGGAAGATTTTAAGGCTGTGCCCGCAAATCATTTAAAAATGACTCAAGGTGGCTGTTCTTGCAAAAACAGCCTTCCGGTGCCCTTTTGGGGACATTCGGCTTATTTTAACAAGAATGGCGTCACCCGACCTTATTTATGACAAAAATTAAAATTTTGATATTTTTTGGCTATTTTTTGCAAAAAGGGTGGTTGGACCCGATGAGGGTTGCCTACGTATCTCTCATCCGGTGAGAATCAAACCAGCGTAGTTCGGGCAGATTTGCCAAAATCAAAACTATTTTGAACAACAATATTTTTCTCTTTTTTTTTCTTTATTGTTTTCAAAAATCCGGCAGTATTTCGGTACTATTTGGGCATTGGGTTTGTTCACAATAAATGGTTTTCCTCCCTTAGTCCTAACACTGCTTACTTTTCTCAATTTTCACTCATTTAGACAAGTCGGTCAGCATGCAAAGCCGAGCAAATAAATGCACAAGTAGCATGTAAGATGCATCAGGATGGTCAACACATTTCAGGTCACCTATCCTAGACGGACCCAACCCCTGTGTTGAATCCCCTAAGTTAAATGCACATGATGCAAACAAGCGTCCTACTAGGGATCCAGCATGAGTTTTTGTTCTTCTAGGTTTAAACCCTATATTTATTGGTCTAGACCTGGCTTACCCGAGCGGACAACTCGAGCCGAGGGGGAGGCAGTGTACCGGGGATACAGAAGCTCCGCTGGCTTTGCAACTTATCCAACCTCGTTCTAAATTGGGAAAAACTTTAAACAGAAGAGAAGCTACACTAAGTGCACCCTTCTCCATGATGTAGAAGACTCAGAGAGAGGAAGGGATTCGCGATAATTTATATATACAGTTCAAGCAAATATCAAAGCGCTAAAACATTTAGCACATATAGCATGGAACATGTAGAAAAATCAGATAAAGCCAAATATAACAATTGTACTAAGCTCGAATTCTTGAACCCTGAATCAAAATTCTGGGTTCGTGTCCCCAGCAGAGTCGCCAGAACTGTCACACCTCCTTGTTTACACACCTGCCCCGAAGGATAAATGTATAAGGGAGTTTTTCCATTTAAAGTGACATTATTCGAAATGGGATTATTTATTCGATTTTTAGAGTCGCCACTTGGGATAGGATTGGCTTTTTGGTGTCCCAAGTCACCGGTTTAATTTAAATCCCAAATCGAGGAAAAATTTGACTTCCCAGTTGGAGTCTGCGAACCAGAAATTCTGTGTAAGGAATTCTGCTGACCCGAGGGAAGGTGTTAGGTACCACGGATCCCGTGGTTCTAGCACGGTCGCTTAAATTATTATAAATGGCTAAAAATCTAATTTTTTACATGATCCAACCGATAGTGCAATTTTAAAAATTATTTACCGCTTTTAATTAATTTTTTACAAAAGTGAACATCATTTAAAAACGTGTCTGTGGATCACGTTAGATGAAATGCACCCGGATCCTCGACACATTCTTATTCAACGTTTTTGGATTTGGATTTGGGTCTCATGAAACGCACACCCGAATTTAGGAATGTAAATTTATTAAAATCGCGTCTAAAAGACTAACGTGTTGTTCTCTTTTGGGAAGGCCGTGAAATTCGATAAACGGCCCGTCCCGAATTTTTAAGTATTTTTAGTAATTAATGAGGGCCCCGCAATTTGTATTTTTTGTTCGGCGAGGCTCGTCTCATTTTTATTATTAAAAGGCCATCCTAAAGAAAGCTAAAATTTCTATTTTTAGTATTTGTCTCTAAAAGGTTAATTAGTTCACAAATATAAATTCGAGCCTCGAATTCAAGTCCGAATTCAAACAAAAGGGTAAACCCTTTTAGCTTGAACCCGCTACCTAATCCAAAACCCAATTTTATATTTATGATTTAATCCCTATGTTCCTAATGTAATTCTTAAGGGATTTTGTCTAGCCTCATTACTTATTAATTTGTAAAGCAAACAGGTCATTTACTTAATCAATCTAATCCACCTAGACCTTAAGCAAAAGTTAATTCAACATTACCCCTGAATTGCCAATTATAAATGGATTCAAAGGATTTGCAACTTAAACAAGTATGCCACGAATCGAGTGAATGAGTGTATTATAACACAGGAGATTAAACTATAATTTCACATAAACTGCGTGAAAAACCTAATACATGAATTTTGGCTGAACATATTCACGCACTTCTAAGCTGATACTATGTGAGAACATGATTGCAAAGCTATATTAAACTAATATAATGACAGAATATTCATGCAATTATAAGGTCCAAAAGTCTAATTAATTATAGAGTCCATACACTGATCTCAGGATCAGTTACTAATCTAACCTATTTTTTTGATTTTTACATTAAACAAAGCAATCAAATTAACTGAAGTAAGTACTAAACTATGCTAAAGTTCAGCTAATAACCACACATTTAACAGTCCAAAACAGTCCTAATTAAGTACAAATAGAAGCCTGTTGGAACTCTGCATTACACTATCAACACAAATTAAACCAACTAAATTGCTAAAACACATGGATTACCTCTAATCAGTCTACCAGTCCACTACTTAACAGTTCAGAATTATTACAGTTTGGATTATAATGAACAATCTATTAAATCTCAAAATCTATCTAAGACATGAAAGAACTATTAAAGTTGTAAATCTGTAGCATAGATTCAGCTTCAATTTCATTTCAAAAAGCCTGGAGATTACAAATATGTACTTGGAAGTTTCTGAAATGAAGAAGGATAAGTCAGTAATAGCAGGAACAATAATCAGCAACAGCGAATGACTTCAAAAATGGAATCAACAGCCCAGGTGACTTTCAAAATCCAACAGGAATTCAAATTTGATCCAAACGATTATACTAGATGACTTCAAGAGGTTTTGAACAACTAAAATTCAAATAGAAACAGAACAAATAAGCTGTTTCTGATATGAAAATCAATGGAACAGCGATTTCTGGATTTTATTGAAGTTTTTATTATTTTTGGAGTTTTTTTTTATATTATGAATTTCGAAAATCTGATCTGAGATCTGAAAAGAAAGCAGGAGGGAAAATATATCGATTCCCAAACTTTTGAAATTTTCAGGGGCTTTCTAACTTTGGGGAATTTTCAGAGGTTCCAAAACTTGTTAGTGAAGACATTGGGGTTTCCTTTTATAGGCAAGTAATAGGGTAGAATGTTCTAGAAGCTTTAACACAATTTTTCCTCTTTTAATTTTCAGAAAATGACTATTAGACCATAACTTTGTGGCTTGTTACACAAGTTACTGCATAAAAATGCAAAAAACTGACACCACGGCCCCTTCTAGAAGGCCCTAGGGGATTCTTTTAGCTTGGAAATACTTACTCTACCCTTACCCTTACTTTGAAATTACTATTCTTCATAAAACAGCCATTTGCCATGCCTAAACTACCCTTCTCATAGTCTGAATTTTACAGCCCAATGTTAACTACACCCAAACATTTACCCCAGTTAAGAATTAGCTAAAGTTAACTAAACTCAGCTATATCCAAATAACCTATCCTAAATACTACATTATTTAGCACTAAATTGAATTAAAGACTGAATTTAACAATACAAACCGCAACCAAACCAAATTGAATCCCAAATTTAACTTCATACGAACAAAATAAAGAGAAAACCTAATTATACTAATGACCAATTAGCTTTTGATTATTTAAATAACAAAATCAAAACAGTGTTTGAACAAAAGAAGAAAAGAAAACAAAAAAGGAAATCAGAACTTAAACAAAACAAGGAATCAAATTAGAGAATTAAACTAAACTGAAAATCAAAGAGGTGAACTAAACTGGAAATCAAAGAACTACGTTTGAACAATCAAAGAGGTGAACTTAACTAAATCAATGATTATTTGTTTGAATTGATTAAACAGAAATAAAGCAAAAGAACAAAGAGAGCATGGATTACACTAACAAGTATCAAAACTAAAGAGGACGAACAAAAGAAACTGAAAAAAAACTAAAGAAGAAACTTACTCAGACTTCTGCCCGGAAAACCCCATCGGAATTGAAATCCGGTTAATGTTATTTGTCTACTTAACCCAAAATAAACAAATAGCATTAACGGGGAATCGATTCGATTTCCAAAATCTTCAAAACGGGTCTAAAATGATAACCCTAGATCCACAGTTAAGGCTTCAGAGAGGTTCTAAGGGTTTCAACCAAGGATTCGTGGAAAGGGAGGTCAGGGGATCATGTGGTATCGATTTTGTAAAATTTGGATGAATTAGGGTTTTTTCATCAGTTTTTAGATCTGAAATTCGAGGAGTTGGGCTGGGTTTTGAGAGAAGGTGATGATGGATATGGAACGGGGAGGAAGAGAGGGGCATGGGGTAGAAATTTGAGGTCGTTTGGAGCTCTGCCACCGGCGGAGGCGATTTCTGGCCGGCGGCGATAGGCGGAGGACGGCGGAAGACGATGGGGTGAGTTTGTATGAGGAACAGATAGTTTGTCTCTGATTTTGTATAAGTTTTATTACATATTTATGTAATTCAACCAAAAAGATTCTGGACCGTTTATCAAATGGCATGAACGGTCGAGATTAAAAGAACTTAAGTCATACGGCGTCGTTTGGCTTCTTATCAGACTCAGACCGGGTAGGGAATTGGGCTAGGAATGGGAGAAGTTGTTTGGGCTGGGGAAATTATTTCAAAATTGGCCCAAATTGGTCTTTTGCAAGACCACTCTCTTTTAATTTGTTTTCTTTTTAATTCTTTTACTTATTTTGCATTTTGTATATATATTTTTCTGATTTTGCAAAAATTAAAAAAAAAATAAAGTCCTAATATATTTCTAAGCTAAACTAATTAATTCCTAAAATTGATTAAAAACTATTTCATGACGAATTCACAATTAAAACAATTAAAATGCAAAAAGTGAACTATTTTGTTATTTTCTTCCTATTTTGTTTTAAAACAAATTAATACTAGATGTGAAATTAAATCTCTAAATACAAATGCATATTTTTGTATTTTCTTATGAATTATTATGCACAAATAAAAATGCAAAATTCACACAAAATTCACAAAAATTATAAAATAATAAAGAAATAATTTTATCTGGAATTTTATGGAATAATTTGCTTAGGGCAAAAATCACGTGCTCACAATTGGTTCATCAGGATAAGTAATAGTAATGTTGTACTGGTAAATTAAGGAGGAAAATGATAGAAATAAATATTAATTCATTGGAAAAATCAAACATGCTTTGATAAATTGAATAATTTTTTTGAACATTAAAGTTCTTATTGCGGAAATTGAAAAATGCAAAAAGAAAATAATTCAGTAAATAAAATAGTGAATAATGCTTGTTTAGCCTTGCTACCCCGAGGCTCGTCGGGCTCTAGTGGTCCTGATGGTCCAGTTGTTGAGGTGTGCTCCTCTGCTCACAGCTTGTATGAAGGACCTTCCTCCCCCTCCTCCTCAAGAATAACACAGTAATCCATATTATTGTCCTCTAAAAACAAATTTTTCACTGGCGCAAGTGCTTCTTCTTTATCTGTCCCATAGACGACATAGGCTTGTTGGAAAGTCTACTCCAGGTGCGATATTGGTTGCTCTGACGGGTAGAAAGGACCGCGCCATGGTGGCGACCAATTATTGAACTCCTCCCAGGTGTATTTATATCCCAAACAAAAAGTAGTGTCATGTTTCTTGAGTTTTATAGGTTTAGAGATCCCTTTGAGGTTCTTGATGAGTCCTTTACCAAGTTCATACCCACTCCAATTCAATATTCTCTCGATCTTGTTATCCCACCATTTGTCATTGTTGATAGCATTTACCCACTCGATGTGGTGGCAGGTCTCTCCACCTAGCTTTCTTCTTCCTCCGATTACCGGAATGGTCTGGCGACTGTATATAGGATTGTTGTCGTCACCATGAATGATCATTTCTTGGTGATTCCATTCAAACTTTACATCATGATGCAGCATTGATGCTACGGCCCCAGCAGCATAAATCCAGGGTCTTCCTAGCAGCAAGTTGTAGGATGTTGGCACATCTATTACTTGAAAATCAACCTCAAACCAGGTTGGTCCCATCTGCAGACACAGACTAATATCACCGATGGTGGACCTCTGAGACCCATCATAAGATTTCACATTGATTTCTCCTTCTTTTATCTCATGTAGCCCTTTTTCCAACTTCTTGAGTGTTACCAAAGGACATATGTTAAGGCTGGAACCCCCATCGATCAGGATCCTAGTGATGAAATAGTCTTCATATTGTACGGTAATGTGCAGTGCTTTATTGTGACCTAGCCCTTCAAGCGGTAGCTCATCCTCATAAAAGATGATTTTAAGGCTCTCTATCACTTGCCCCACCATATTAGCCATTTCCCCGCTAGTGATGTTGCTTGGTACGTATGCTTCACTCAGCACCTTCAATAGAGCATTCTTGTGTGTTTTGGAATTCTGCAGCGACGAGAGGATGGATATTTTTGCTGGCGTCTTGTTCATCTGGTCGATGACTGAATACTCCTTGGCCTGTATTTTCCTCCAAAGGTCATCTGGACCCGTCTCAATGAGGGTAGGCTGATTGGAGGCCTGCTTGCTTGATTCAGCTAGATGTTCAGGGGTATAGACTCTACCATTTCTTGTCATACTCTAGGCTGCGACAGTCTCTTCAATTCTGACCTTTCCCTTTCTTCTTGCCTCGGCTGTATAATCCCAAGGTATGGCATTTGTATAGAATGATGGCATGGTGGACATCGCCACTGGGATCGGTGTGGATACCTTCACTTCGAATGGAACATGTGTTGATACCCAATTTTTTTCAATGTATTTTTCATACAAACACTTTCAAAATAGCTTATATAAGCATGTCCAAGTATTTTAGTATTTTTCCCAATTTTTAAAGATTTTTTAAATCAATTTATTGGCCATTTTAGTAGTACAAAAATTAATAATTATTTCCAAAATTATTATTTTTGTAAATAATTTATTTTATTCCCATACTTATACCAAAATATAGCCAAGGTAATTTTTACACATTTTAAAAAATTTATTTGATATTTTAAAAGCTAAATTGCATACAATTGCAATTTTAGCCTATTTTAAGAATTAATAGCATTTTATAATTATGAAATTAGTTAAAATATTTTTAAATTAATATTTATATATTATTAACTGATCCAGTACTTTTAATTTTCTTTCAAAACTATTTTTACTATTTTTATAAAATAGAAAGGGAAAAGTTGGCTATTTAAAATCTGACCCATTTTTATTTCAATTAGCCAAATTTGATCCCCCTAATTGACCCAATTTCAAGCTCAATTCTGGACCAGCCCAATTCCATTTATTCCAACCCTTAACCCATTTAAATTACCCAAACCAAGCCCTTTTGATTTGGACCATTGATCTCTGAGATCAATGGCCCATATCTACCCTACCATAATTAAACCTAAATGACTATCCTAATCCCCTCATTCTCTTCTCTCAGCCGCCCTCAAACACCCTCCCTCTCTCAAACTCTCTTGAATGTTCTTGAAACCTTAATTGCCTTTTACCATTTTCAACCTCCAACTCACCAAAATCCATGGCCTCTCAGGCCATGGATGGCCTATACTCACCTCCCTCTGCTCTTGAATGCTTGGTGTTCGAAGTTTCGAGGTCTGGCCTTGATGGTGTCCGTTCATATCTTCTCCGATTCAATGTTCTATGGCATCTCCAGCCTAGCACTGGCATATCCAAAGTATTTCGAGCCTGGTTCTGACTTATCCGACTTAGATTGGACCTTTTCCAAGCCTTTCTCATTATAGGGTTCCTCTGAAATCCTAGCTATTCGAGGTTTTCTCTTTTTGTTTTCCTAAATCTGTTCCATATATGTTCTCTCTTAAACGTTTTCCCTAATTTTTCTTTCAAAAATTACTTCTCTTCGATTTAGGGTTTCTAAAAAAACTCATAATGTTTCTCCGACTTTTCTTTTCCCTTTTCTTTGTGTATATTTATCACGCATGTGCTTCTACTGCTTCCTTATGTTTTTTTACTATATATGTTCTTCTGTCCCTTGTCTTTCTACTATTTTTCTACACCATGCTTACATGTTCATCCTACTGTATTTTCCTATATGTCTTATTGATATACCTTTCTGGTATTTTGTTTCTCCTACTGCATCTATCTCCTATTGAGTTCTTATGTTCTTTGTTTGCCTTTTACTGGACCTTGTTTGAGTTCTCTTTAAACATGTTTCTTCTACTATTTTCTTAAGTGTTATACTATCGCTTCTCTCTTCTGAACTTGTTTAAATCCCAGGTTTTTCTCAAACATGTTCCTTCTACCCTCACTATGCTTCAAATCAGTTTCTTCACTTTGTTGTTTCAAACTTGCTATTGTATCTATTTGTTTTCCCATGAGTCTCTGAAAGAGACCTCTGAGCCTATTTCAATTGTTTGTCTCCTTGTCTCTGTATCTGATTCGAGTTGGAAACCCTAGAAATTGGGGGTTTTTGCAAGTTTTGATAGTGCGTTTGGACTAGGGTTCTATTTTGGAACCTTGAACTCTTTCAGACTCATTCTGAGTCTATGAACTAAGTTGGAACTTCTTTGTTTATAAATCTAAACTTTTTCTATGCTAAACTCTTCTACTGATTAGTATGACAGTTCTTCGTGCTTGAAAATGGATGTATGTTTTTATTTGTGTGATGAATTCTTTCTTCCGAAAAGATTTTCACTTTATGACTGATTCAGAATCCTCTTTTAGGTTTAATTGATTAGTACTGATTTTCCTTAAGTCAAGATCTTTCCCATCTTCCTGACCTGGTTCATTCACATGAATTCTTCAATTTTTTATTTTACCAGTTGTTGGTTAATTGCCTTTCGTTATTTGCACAAACCGTGTGCTATCAGACATTTCCTTAAATAAATCTCTATGTATTTACCCTTCTTGTGTTGCTTTGGAAAAGTGTTTGATCAATCTCTTTTCTTAATTATTTTACCCGTTTGAAATCAGAATCCCTTAACTAAAGGGAAACTTGTGTAATTGAATAACAACTAATTTTTAAATTACTCTCCTACCTTATTCTGCTTGTCTTCTGCACTACAAAAAGGACACGACTCTTTTATCACCAAGACACCTTGAATTCGACACTTTTTAGACACTTTTAATTACACAACTCTTAATTCAACACCTTTACGCACATAATCTCGTAGATCTCTTCTAAAATCTTCTGATTATTTGCTTGCAATTTGGCTTTTAGAAGACTACTGCTTTCTTTTCTTATTCCCCTGAAACTAGTATGGTCTAATTTAGTATTCAGCCTTATCCCAATGTATTTATGTTACAACTTCTACAATCCTATCTACTTTGCTGTATATGCTCAGTGTTAAATATGCATGTTGTTCTCTTTGCATCTATTTTCTACTGTGAATCCATGTACCCCTATTAACTTCTATGTATTTGAGTTAAAGTTCAGAACATGGAAACACCCAAATTGTTGCTCATGCCTGGACTTTATCCTTTAAAGGATCCTAACTCCCCAAACGATATGGCTAACCGGCTAGTTGGGGTTTGCCAACACTTCCAATTGCTGGGTATGAGCACCAGCCTATCTTTGCTTCCTCCCAGAATCCCCTCTTTGCATTTGCACTCTCTCCTAGCTTCTATGTTCTACCGCCCTCCTATGAGCATTGCTTGGGACCTTGAATTCCCTCTAAACTTAGACATTTGAGGGCTGGCCCTTCCACACTGCACTATAACTCAATTCTGCAATGTATTTGGGTGTAAGCACTGCCCGGAGTCCATATGAGACTTAGGGAACTTTGATACATCCCAAATAAGATAAAGTCTTTGGAAATTTGATCTTTGGAGTTGGTTTATTTCATGCTTCAGACAGAAGTCTGAATCAGGCTCTCTTTGGTTGGAATTTTAGTTTTTCTGATGTAATTTTATTTTCTCTTCTTATTCAATTCTGGGATGTAATAATCTTGTAATAACTTGTGGGGTTTTAGTGAAAAGGGTAGGGTAAATCATGCATGCAAAAAGGGGTAGATATCATGTTCATAGGTATTTATTACACTTCTGCAATCATGTCCTGCTTTCATTTCTGCATTTTTATATAGAAATCCTGTTTATAGGTTCTGCATTCTCATATAGAAATCATGTTTATACGTTCATATAGAAACCATGTCTATAAGTTTCTACACTTTTGCGCTTTATAAGAACCATGTCCATAAATTTCTGCACTTCTATATTATCTAGAAAACATGTATATAGGTTCTGCATTTCCATATAGAAACCATGTCTATAAGTTTCTACATTTCTACACTTTGCAAGAACCATGTCTATAGCTTTTTGCATTTCATATAGAAACCATGTTTGTAGGTTTTCGCATTTCTGCATATCACATAGATAACATGTCTATAGGACTTCCTGAATTCTGCATATGCATCTATATCTAGGCAAACATATTTATAGGTTTAAATAACAAACAGCATTATAGAAGCCATGCCTATTGGATTTTTGCTTTTTTATTTCGACTGTAAACATTTTAAAATCATTAGCACCTAGAAAGCTTGCCTATAGGAGCTATCAACTAAATTTAAATCGTCTATTTTGCCTATAAGTCTAAGATCAGTAGTAGTAATGCTTAATATCTGCGGAGCTTATGTTTTTCTGTAACCAACAAGTCTTCTTCTTCAAAATCAGTACACTTCTGCATTAATAGATATCATGCCTATAAGTTTCACCTAGGCGAGCTATAAGATAAACTAGTTGATTAAATCAGACTTCATTAAATTACAACCAGCAGGTAGGTCTGATTCAGATTTCTTATCTGAAATATGTAATAAATTGTTCTTCATGCGTGTACTTGATCCTTTAAGGGATCCTAACTCCCCAAACAATGTGACTAATAGGCTGGTTGGGGTGTGCCAGCACTTTCAATTGCTGGGTATTACCACCAGCTTATCTTTGCTTCCTCCCAGAATCCCCTCTTTGAACTTACACTCTCTCCTAGCTTCTAAGTTCTTCCCCGCTCCTATGAGCCTTGATTTGGGACCTTGAATTCCCTCTGAACTTGGACATTTGAGGGTTGGCCCTTCCACACTGCACTATAACTCAATTATGTAATGTATTTGGGTGTAAACGCTGCCCGGAGTCCATCTGAGACTTAGGGAACTCTGATACATCCCAAATAAGAGAAATGCTTTTGAAATTTGATCTTTGGAGTTGGTTTGTTTCATGCTTCAGACAGAAGTCTGAATCAGGCTCTTCATGGTTGGAATTTTAGTTTTTCTAATGTAATTTTACTTCTCTTCTTATTCAATTCTGGGCTATAATAATCTAGCAATAACTTATGGGTTTTAGTGAAAAGAGGAGGGTAAATCATGCATGCAAGAAGGGGTAGATATCATATTCATAGGTATTTATTACACTTCTGCAATCATGTTTTACTTTCATTTCTGCTTTTTCATATAGAAATCCTGTTTATAGGTTTTGCATTATCATATAGAAATCATGTTTATAGGTTACACATTTCATATAGAAACCATGTCTATAAGTTTCTACACTTCTGCACTTTATAAGAACCATGTCTATAAATTTCTGCACTCCTATATTATCTAGAAAACATGTTTATAGGTTCTGCATTTCCATATAGAAACCATGTCTATAAGTTTCTACACTTCTACACTTTACAAGAACCATGTCTATAGCTTTCTGCATTTTATATAGAAACCATGTCTGTAGGTTTCCGTATTTATGCATATCATATAGATAACATGTCTATAGGACTTCCTGAATTCTGCATATGCATCTGTCACTATGCAAAAGTATTTATAGGTTAAAATAACAAACAACATTCTAGACACCATGCCTATAGGATTTCTGCATTTTTATTTCGACTACTAACGTTTTAAAATCATTAGCACCTAGAAAGCCTGCCTATAGGAGCTATCAACTAAATCTGAATCGTCTATTTTGCCTATAAGTCTAAAATCAGTAGTAGTAATGCTTAATATCTGTAGAGCTTATGTTTTTCTGTAACCAACAAGTCTTCTTATTCAAAATCAGTATGCTTCTACATTAATAGATATCATGCCTATAGGTTTCACCTAGGCGATCCATAAGGTAAACTGGTAAATCTTCATTAAATTACAACCAGCAGGCAGGTCTGATTTGGATTTCTTATCTGAAATATGTAATAAATCAATCTGCCACAACCTTTAAGTTTGATCAGACCCTAATCAGTATGTGAAATACATGCTTAAACTATATGCTTCTCTTTGTTTTAAGGAGGTTTGTTTGAGCCTTTAATTGTTATGTGTTTCCCCATATTTGCCCTACGTGTTTTTGATTGTCGCCCTAGAATTTTATCCTTTTAAAACCAAAAAAAGCCCAAATCTCCCTTCCCTTTAGGACTAGTAGTCCCAAATGCCTCCGGGGCTGATAGGATTGGGGACGGGTAATAGTATACAATAAGTAAACGAGACCATTCTACGTTTAGTATCTTAACACGGTGGGAAAGGGTAGATATGGATATGATGACCACGCGATAACACCGCGTGTATAAACATTTACCGGGTGTTGTGTGGGGTGATCTATATTATGTATAAACGTAGGACCCCTTCCCTTATTTGTTTATTTTATAGTTTCAACTACTTTTTCTCAACTTCAGTTTTTTAAATGCTTTTAATTTGCAACAATTATGTGAAAACTTCCGCTTTTCACTCGTTTATATAGAATTTTAAAACAGCTTCTTCCCTCAAATTTCAACTTCTTTAACTTCATTTAGCTGCAATTATTTGCAATAATTATGTGAAAACCCCCCTCATATTTGTAACTCTTATTCGTCTACTTGTTGTTTGCACTTAAAGTCACAATTATAGTATGGTCGAGAACCCCGCTAGTGATTCTCGAGGGGTGCCTAACACCTTCCCCTCGGGATAATTTGAAGCCCGTACCCAATCTCTGGTTTTCTAAATCAATTTCTTCTTAGTGACCTAATGCACTTAATCATTAGGTGGAGACTCTTCAATTCAAAAACCCAATTCCCAAATGGGAACGAGTTATCCTCCTAAATGTCATAAACCCGATTTCGCGAGAAAAATGGTGCATCGACAGCATGGCGACTCTGCTGGGGATTTCTTTAAGGCTTCTACCATTTCATGCTATTTGTGACTTTACTCTTCCTTATATGTCTTTATTTGTTTAATGCCTTTAAGTATTTATTTCCCTCTTCTACTTTGAAACTAACTTGGTTCTTTGTTTCTTTTCTTTATTTCTCTTAATGCTCTTCCCTTATCTCTTTTTTTTAATACTGTTGTAAATTATGAGAAACTGTTGTAATCATTACCTTATGAATGTGCAAATATGCGAAAAATTGTTTTAATTATTGCAACTGCATATTCAACACTATATTTCACTCGTGCAAACAAAATACCATAGCAACGCTTATAATGAGTGGTTGCGCCCTTCTGATATTATCACCCCCTAAATCCGGCAAAGGCATATTTACGGTAAAACCAGTCGATCGATGGTGTAATCGACATTTCCGTGCCTTTCCCTCTTGAGTTGTCTGTTCAAGGGTACTAGTCCAATTCCCCATAGAAACCCTACTCTGTTTAATTATGCATGCACCATTGTCAAATCTAGTCGAGTTAGTTATGTTGTCCGCATAATGACTCTTTAAGATGGCCTTGTCCAAAGTCCACTGGGTTTCCTTAAAACCCAAACAGACACTACCACGTTTTGTGCATTCATTTGGAGAACTAAATGCTTGTTATGCCAATTATTGATATTTAATAGTCGAGTCTAGTGGGGGTAAGGGCCTAACACTTTTGTCTTGCAGAAATGAGGCACGAGGTCCACATATTCAGCATGGTCACCAACATCCACCCAAAACTAATAAACTGGTAGGAAGATTTTCATTCCAGTGATCAAGCTCTTGTCCGAAAATATCTAGGAAATCTACCTTCTCTCCTGGAAATTCAACCCAACAATAAAATCATAGAAGTTGCCACTCTGTTTTGGGATTGCGGTAGGTCTATGTTTCGCTTCAGGGAGATTGAGATGACACCCCTACTAGAGGAAATAGGAGGACTGGCTGGTATACCGTGGGAAACTCTGGATCTGCTAATGCTAGAGAACCGCAAGGGTCGAGGCTTTCTCAAGATGATGGGTCTAAAGAAGAATCCAGATTTAACCTGCCTAAAGGAGTCGTACATTTCCTTTGAATATTTGTACAAAAGGTACGGTCACAGCAAATCTTACCATACTTACCCTGAGGAGTTCGCCTTACATCATTGGGGCATATAGGAGGGTCTTTGTTTTAATGTTTTGCTTCTTGGGGATGATAGCATTTCCTATAAAGAAAGCGAGGATACATACCCGGCTAGTCATGGTCACCAAGACCTTAATGGAAAGAATTGGCAGGCAGCCATTTAGCATAGTGCCCATGATTATTGACGAGATATATCGAGCCTTGGAAAAATGCCAATAGAGAGCCAAGCACTTCGAGGGTTGCAACTTGTTACTCCAACTCTGGCTCATGGAACATCTCCAGAAGGGTGAGTATCGACAAGAGATCCAGCGTAGGGATTGGGATGATCATATTGCCTTCCATCAGCCAAGGCAAATGAACTATATGCTCAATATGTTTGCCCAACCAGAAAATGCCAAAGGATGGGTACAGTTGTTTGAAAGTCTGACGGAGAACCAAGTACAATGGATGTTTGAATGGTTCCCTACTGAAGATTTCATTGCTCGATCTAGGGATGCACCTTTTCTGATACTTATCGGTTTGAGAAGAACTTATCCTTATGTCCCTCTTCGAGTCATGAGACAGGCTGGTAGGAAGCAGGTTATACCAAGGGTCGACAAGATGAGTCACTTTCAGGCTGATTTCCAAGCTGATGACAACCCTTACAAGTGACAATACCAACACATGTGGCATTACAAAATCGTCATGGGAAGAGACACTATTGAGCCGGACAGGTACCATGCTGGTTATACTACATACTATCCAAGCTGGCTGGAGGATAATTTTAATGGTTTGGGTCAACACGGGTTTGCTTGAGGTCACAGGATCATCGATGAAAAGGCTAAAGCGCAAGTCAAGTACAACCAACTGTGCAAAAGGATTCGAGAATGTGAATGTGAGCACCATCAAATTCAAAAAGCCAACCAAAAGCTGATTCAAGAGTGGAAAGACATGGTTGTCAGCGCCAACAAGCGACTGGTCTGCTTGGAGCGGGGTTTGGTGGAGCTGGAAAGGAAGTTCATCAAGAGGATCGAGGACTGCCAGAATGCTGAGGGAAACGAAGGTGGACACCTAGCCAGAGCCTACTTGCTACTAGGACTTCGCGAGCTAGTGAAGCTATTCGATGGAGCCAAAGATGCTGAGCCAGGGGAAGGTCCTTCTAGGACCAAGTAGTTAGGATTCCTTTTATTTTGCTTAAATGTAATAAGGCCAATGGCCATTAGTGACATTTTATTTCCTGTTATTTAGTGTCATTTTGGGATTCGTTATTTTTTATCAATAAAATGAGGCATTTAGCATTATAAGTTCTCCAAATCAATTTGTCGCTAGTCTTACCTCGGGCACAATGAGGCTCCCAAATTAGGACGTGATTTACATTCTTGCACTATGTATTTAAATATCACAACATCTTTTCTTATCGTCCTTACTGACTTGTTGTCTTTTTGTTTTTGCTTTTTATTTATTCCCCTCCCCAAAGGTTAGTTCGTGCACTCTGGCATCATCATTATATTCCACAAAATCCAATGATCCTCCGCCCACTCCTCCTCCTAGTCCTATCAGAAATAGGAACAAGGGGAAAATGGAATATTTGAGCAACATCAGAAAGGAAAACTCGGCTGAACAGGTAGAAATCACTCGGGGTACTCATGTCTCCAAAGAAAGTGCATCCCAACTCGAGCAGAAACTGCTAAAATTTCAGGAGGAACTTGATCAAGTCTGGAATTTGGCAAGCTTTTCATTTTTCATCACCACCCCAGATATCAGTTTCCCAAACGCTCAGAACCCCATACCTCCCCAAAACATCCCGTAACCACAAAACCATCCTGCTCCTCACCATCAATGCAATACTTGCCACACTTCCAACAACACCCCACTACTCATCCCCGAACCACTAAACTCCACAAATGACCATCCCCACGCTCACCATAACACCCCCATCTTTGTGGAAACCATACCACACTCCATTCAAATCATCTCGAGCATACCTGAGTCTGATGACAAAAACTCACTTATCAAGAACTTGGCAGAAGAACTCAAGAAACTAACTAGCCAAATTCAGGGCGTCGAAGGAAGAAAAGGGATTGAGGGGTTGAACTACGAAGACCTCTGCATACAACCAGATGTCAAACTGCCCGAGGGTTACAAACCTCCTAATTTCGAGATGCTTGATGGCACGGGGGACCCCAAAGTCCATTTGAGGACATACTTCGACAAGCTGGTCGGAGTAGGAAAGGATGAAAGGATTCGAATGAAGCTTTTCATGAGGAGCTTGAAAAGAGATGCTCTGTCTTAGTACATTAGCCAAGACCCGAAGAAGTGGTCGAACTGGGTGAGTATGGTGTCCGATTTCATGGATAGATTCAGGTTCAATATGGAAAATGCACCGGATGTGTTCTACATTCAAAATTTAAAGAAGAAACCCATAGAAACATTCCGTGAGTATGCCACTCATTGGAGATCAGAGGCTGCTAAGGTTTGACCTGCTTTAGAGGAAGAACAGATGAATAAGTTTTTCATCCAGGCTCATGATCCGTAATATTATGAAATATTGATGCTGATCGAGAATCACAAATTTTCTGACATCATCAATCTAGGAGAAAGGATCGAGGAAGGTATTAAAAGTGGTATGGTTACGAACTTTGAAGCCTTGTAAGCCACCAACAAGGCTCTACAGTCTGGTGGCACGTCAAAAAAAAGGGACGTAGGCACCGTAATGGTTGCACAGAGAGCCAAATCACCTATCAAATACCAAACTTATCCAATGCCTCCACTTACATATCAGCCTACTCCAAATTACCAAACACCCTCACCTTCCTACCAAACTCCACCACCTACTTATTAGTCGCCTCCCTACATACCAACCTGCTTCACCCTAATATTACCAGCCCGCACACGTCTACCATGCCTACAACACTCAACCATCCCACTATCAATCAACTTCCACTAGCCAAAACTTTCCTAGACCTCGATCGAATTTCGACCACAGACCTCCCAAACAGTATACCGCCATTGCCGAACTAATCGACCAACTGTATGAAAGACTCAAACTTGCTGCTTGTGTTACCTCTATCCCTACTATAACCCCTGAAAACCATTCCCAATGGTTCAACCCAAATAAAATATATGCATACCATTCTGGCATAAAAGGGCATACCATTGATGAATGTCGCACCCTGAAGGATAAGATCCAAGCTTTGATTGACAACAAAATCATCTTGGCAAAGGAGCCTGCTCCAAATATCCACAACAACCCTCTAGCCGATAACAAGGGTGGAGGTGTTCTCATGATTGAGATAGAAGATGATTGGGACCCCAAGGGATCGATCGGTTTGGTCACAGAAGGAGACAATCCAAAGAAACCAACAGTCACCCTTAACCCGATTGTAGTCCAGATTCAGCCTTTTGGAGACGCCAAGGTGAACATGTCTATACTACTTGAGTTGGAAACACCATCTTCTGCAAAGACCCCAACACTAATTAAGGTTGGGTTCGGGTCCCCAAAGGCGTCTGTACCATTTGAAGTTGCTATATTACCTCCCAAAGCAAGGGTGCCCATTCTGGTAGCAATGACAGTCGTAATACCATTCCACACAAAAGCCATACCATGGGACTACACAGCCGAGGCAAGAAGGAAAGGGAAAGCCAAGTTCGGGAAAGCAGTTGCAGCATAGGGTATGACAAGGACCATCAGGGTTTACACCCCAGAACACTTGGTTGAGTCAAGTAAGCAGACCTCTGGTCGACAAGCCATCACTGAAACTGGGCCTAATAAACTCTGGAGAAAGATACAAGCAAAGGAATACTCAATCATTGATCAGCTGAACAAAACACCGGCATAGATTTCTATCCTTTCTTTGCTATAGAATTATGATGCACATAATAATGCCTTGTTAAGAATGCTGAGTGAGGCATATGTACTAAGCAACATTACCGGTGGAGAGATGGTTAACATGGTGTGGCAGGTGTTGGAGACTCACGAGATCACTTTTCACGAAGATGAGCTACCGCCGGAGGGATTGAGTCATAACAAGGCGTTGCACATCACCCCGCAGTGCAAAGATTATTTTATCACCAGGATCCTGGTTAATGGGGGTCCAGTCTTAACATTTGTCCGTTGGTAAAACTCAGGACATTGGGAAAGGGGTTGCATGAAATCAAGGACGGGGCCATCAATGTTAAAGCTTTTGATGGTTTTTAGAGATCCACTATTGGGGAGATTAGCTTATGTTTGCAAACGGGGCCCACTTGGTTTGATGTTAACTTTCAAGTGATAGACGTGCCGACATCTTACAATCTATTATTGGACGACCATGGATTCACGCCGTTGGGTCTGTGGTATCAATACTACATCAGGAAGTGAAGTTTGAGTGGAATCACCAAGAGGTGATCATTCACGGTGACGGTAGCAATCCCATAGACAGTCGCCAGACCATCCCGGCAATCGGAGGAAGAAGAAAGATATACGGAGAAATGTACCAACATATCAAACGAGTCAACGCCGTCGATAAGGATAAGTGGTGGGATAACAAAACTGAGAGCATATTGAACTGGAGCTAGTATGAACCTGGCAAGAGACTTGGCAAGAATCTCCAAGGAATCGCTAAGCCCATCAAGCTCAAAAAGCATGGCACCACCTTTGGATTGAGATATGAACATACCTGGAAAGAATTCATTGAATGTTCGCCACCCTAGCGCGGTCCTTATTATCCATTGGAGCAGCCGATACCCCATTTGGAGCAGACCTTCCAACCGGCCAAGGTCATCTATGGGTCAGAAGAAAAAGAGGCCCTAGCAGCGATGAGGAATTTGTTCCTAGAAGATGGGGATATGGATTGCTGTGTCATTCTTGAGAAGAAGGGGGAGGAAGGCCCTTCCATATAAGCAGTAAGTAGAGGAGCACACCTCAGTAACTGGACCGTCAGAACTACCAGAGCCCGGCGTGCCTCGGGGTAGCAAGGCTGAACGAGCACCACACACTATTTTATTTTACTAGTTTACTTTCCTTTCGCACTTTATTTTTTTGCAAGAAAGAGCTCCAATGTCCAAAACATTTATGAAATTTATCAAAGCATTTCAATTTTCTTATAAACCTTAATCTTATCATTTTCTCTTATTACTTTACTTATATAGCATTACTATTACTTATCTTGATGAACCATTGACTATGACGTGCAACGAGACAACGCAACAAACGAACATAGATTCAGAGGAAGATGATATACCGAAAGAGATTGTTAAGGAAGTTGAGAATTTCGAAAATAGGCCCAAGTCGAACTTAGACGAGACTAAGATTTTTAACCTAGGAGATGCAGAAAACATCAAAGAAACTCGTATCAGTGTTCATTTGTCACCATCAGAGAAGCGAGAGTATACAGAGTTTCTAAGAGAGTATTAGGACATATTTGCCTAGTCGTACGATGACATGACTGTTCTGAGTACATCCATTGTAGCTCACAAATTGCCGACCGATCCAACATGTCCTCTAGTAAAGTAGAAGATCAGAAAATTCAAGCCAGATATAAGTTTGAAAATCAAGGAAGAAGTCACTAAGAAGGTCAAAGCTAAGGTTCTCAGGGTAGTAGAGTATCCAACGTGGTTAGCCAACATCACGCCAGTGCCAAAGAAAGACGGGAAGGTTAGAGTCTATGTCGACTACCGGGATCTCAATCGGGCCAGTCCAAAAGACGACTTCCCCTTTTTGAACATACACATCCTGATTGACAATTGCGCCAAGCATGAGTTTCAATCATTTGTAGATTGTTTCGCTGGGTATCATCACATCTGGATGGATGTAGAAGACGCCGAGAAAATGGCTTTCATCACACCGTGGGTGATGTACTACTACAAAATGATGCCGTTCGGGTTTAAGAATGCAGGGGCCACCTACATGAGGGCCATGACTACCATTTTCCATGATATGATACACAAGGAGGTCGATGTATATGTGGATGATGTCATCATCAAGTCCAAGAAAGTCGTTGACCACATGAAAGATCTGAGGAAGTTCTTCAAATAGACTGAGAAGGTACAATTGAAACTGAATCCCGCAAAAATGTGCATTTGGGGTTCCAGCTAGAAAATTGCTTGGGTTTATTGTGAGTCATCACAGAATAGAACTGGATCCATCAAAAATCAAATCCATTCAAGAATTGCCACCGCCAAAGAACAAGAAGGTTGTAATGAGTTTCTTGGGGAGACTTAACTAAATCAACCGGTTCATAGCCCAATCTACGGTTATCTGTGAGCCGATCTTCAAAATGTTGAAGAAAGATGCCGCCGCCAAATGGACTTATGAATGCCAAAAAGCTTTCGACAGAATCAAGGAATACTTATCAACACCACCAGTCTTGGTTCCGCCCGAGATAGGTAGACCTTTGCTACTCTACATCGCAGTGTTAGATGGGGCCTTCGGTTGTGTCCTAGGGCAACATGATGAAATGGGAAAGAAGGAGCAAGCCATTTATTATCTCAGTAAGAAGTTCACCCCATACGAGGCCCGGTATTCTCTGTTGGAACGCACCTACTGGTACTTTGACTTGGGTAGCTCAGAAGCTGAGGCGCTATTTCTATGCCTATACCACGTATCTCATATCAAGGATGGACCTATTGAAGTATATCTTTCAGAAGCCCATGCCTACTAGCAAGCTAGCCAAGTGGCAGATCCGGCTGAGTGAACTCGACATTGTTTACGTGACCCAGAAAGCAGCCAAGGGATAGGCACTAATGAACCATCTAGCCGAAAACCCTGTGGATCGAGAATATGAGCCCTTAAAGACGTATTTTTCGGACGAAGAGGTATCATTCATAGGAAAAGACATTGCAGAGTCCTATGATGGTTGGACGATATTTTTCGATGGAGCAGCAAATTTCAAAGGAGTTGGCATAGGAGCGGTCCTAGTATCAGAAACCGGCCAGCATTATCCAATATCTGCCAAGCTCAAGTTCCCATGCACCAATAATATAGTCGAGTATGAGGCTTCATCTTAGGACTCAAAATGGCCATTGACATGAACATTCAAGAATTGCTAGTGATCGGAGATTCAGACCTCTTTATACATCAGGTCCGAGAAGAATTGGCAACCAAGAACTCCAAAATACTCCCTTATCTGCATCATATATAGGAGTTGAGAAAGAGATTCACAAAGACAGAATTCCAGCATGTTCCCAGGGTCCAAATGAGTTTGTCGATGCATTGGCTACCCTATCCTCTATGATACAACATCCAGATAAGAACTTCATTGATCCTATTCCAGTAAAGATCCATGATCAGCCAGCTTACTGTGCTTATGTCGAGGAAGAAGCGGATGGAAATCCTTGGTTTCATGACAACAAGGAATATTTGGCAAAAGCGGAATACCCAGAGCTCGCAAATCCCACTCAGAGGCGCACACTTCGGAGGTTATCCAATACTTTCTTTCACAGCAGAGGGATCCTGTATAGGAGGACTCCGGATTTGGGATTTCTAAGGTGTATCGATGCAAAGGAAGCATCCAGACTTCTAGAAGAAATCCATGCTGGGACATGTGGGCCACATATGAATGGTTTTATCTTAGCCAAGAAGATACTCCGGGTAGGTTATTTTTCGATGACTATGGAGACGGACTGCATCCAGTATGTCCAAAAATGCCAACGCTATCATATACATGCCGACATGATAAGGGTGCCTCCAAATGAGCTCAATGCAATAAGCTCGCCATGACCGTTCGCCGCATGGAGAATGGATGTTACTGGACCAATCGAACCTGCCACATCAAACGGGCACAGGTTTATCCTAGTAGCAATTGACTATTTCACCAAATGGGTTGAAGCAGCATCTTACAAAGCAGTGACTAAGAAAGTCGTGACGGATTTTGCCCGCGACCACATTGTTTGTCGATTCTGAATTCTAGAGTCAATCATTACTGATAACAGTTCCAATCTCAATAGTGACTTGATGAAGGCTATGTGTGAAACCTTCAAGATCAAACAAGAACTCCACAGCTTATAGGCCTCATATGAATGGAGCCATGGAAGCCGCAAATAATAATATTAAGAAGATACTAAGGAAAATGATACAGAAGCATAAGAAATGACATGAGAAGCTAGTATTTGCTTTATTGGGATATTGCACCACAGTCCACACATCAACTGGGGCAACCCCCTATATGCTGGTTTATGGTACGAAAGTAGTCATTCCCACCGAGGTAGAAATTCTCTCCCTAAGGATCATATAGGAAGAGGAACTCGACGATGCAGAATGGATAAAGAGTCGTTACGAGCAGCTGACTCTTAACGATGGTAAAAGAATGAACGCAGTTTGCTATGGTCAGATTTATCAAAACAGAATGTCCAGAGCCTTCAACAAGAGAGTCAAACCAAGACGGTTCACACTGGGGCAGCTGGTGTTAAAGAAGCTTTTTCCACATCAAGATGAAGCCAAAGGGAAGTTCTCTCCCAACTGGCAAGGTCCATACATGGTTCATCGAATTCTGACAGGCGGAGCCCTTATACTCATAGAAATGGACGGAGAAGTTTGGCCAAAGTCGATCAATCCAAATGTAGTCAAGCAATACTATGTGTAACCATTTATAATTTCCTTATGTAATTTGAACTACGTCTGACCTGATTCTTGTTTAAGAGGGGATACGTAGGCAGACTTATGGGTTCGGTCACAATTCAATAAAATTTTCATTCCTCCCCCCCCCCCCCCCCGTAATAGGAAACTGGGG
>MU734870.1:0-27447 GCA_026770625.1 Nicotiana glauca
TTGGGGTTGTTGGCTGGCCTTGTCTTCACGAGAGGCGCCATCACGACCGGGTATGGAATTTGGGTCGTGACAGCAAGCCGGGCCTTACGCGTTTTCATACGAACTTCTTCAAAAGCGGCTTCTAGAACATTCCTCGCTGCCAACAAGCCTTTATATATATCCTGATGAGCCTTAGCATGGATCGACATGTCGTACAAATGGCAAGGAACGTCAGCAGAGGTGGACGCAGGAGGAGTCGAAGCTAACAATTGATCCCTCTCAGCCTCGAGAATAGCAATTTGATCATCGAGGGTCGAGACCTCTCCCTCAAAGTCGCCAATTCTCTCATCAAGTCGCGCCTCCCTCAGAGTAGCCATCCCTATCTTAGTTGCGCGCTCAGACCCAAGAACGCGGATAGAATCCTACAATGCCGCAGCCCTCGCCAAGGCTGCTATCGGGGCTCCTTCAGCTCTCTCTAACTCAGCCACCTTCCCCTCTAACTCGGTCGTCTTCTCGTCCATCTCAACACTTAGACCGACGATCCTAGAATCACTCTGCTCAAGCTTCGCCCGCAGGGCGACCACCTTCACTTGAAGATCAGCACTCTCAGCCGAAATGCCCTTTCCCACCTCGAGCTCTTTTTCTTTAGCCCTAAGTAGCCCCTCAAGTTCTTTGCATCTGCTCATGGACCGCATTAGGCCCCCGTCCTTCCGCTCCAAATCCTCCCTAAGGGATTGAGGATCATCGCCCTCCCTAAGTCCTGCATGTATCTCGCAACATTTGTCATAGTATCAGCAGTATTTTGAAACCACCTTCTGGAAAATGGCAGCTCGCTTCTCCTTGCGGTGGAGACTCTCAGTCTCCAAAATGAAAGTCTGACGAAGATAAGAGGACGAAGAGAAGTCAACGAGAGTACAAGACGTGAAACGAAGAAAGCTATATAGAACTCACCCTCAAAGACATTCAGGTTATGCCCCTGGATAGGCCAGCATCGCTGATTTCCTGAAGGGACCTGTTTTCGGTAGCCGAACAAAGAATGGCAAATTGGGGCACCAGGATTACTGTGTCACGCGGGAAGAGGAACTGTCTGCTCCTGTTTCCACCCGAGTGAACCCCTCTTCAAACATTCTTATGTCCTCAGGGTCAATATCCGAACAGGACTCATAGCATCTGCAACCACACCCTTTTCCCTCTCGCTAATTGAAGAGGCACGGGTCTATTGGGAAGTCTACAGACCACTCAGAATGATTGCAGCAGCCTCCGAGCTCTATCCCCCATCTAAAGAAGCCAACTCCACGATTAGAGGAAATACGGTCTCAATGCCCAAACCAGCGCCCCTGTCAGGTTCGGACATCGCCAACGCAAGTTCACCCCTAGAAGGTCCCTTAGCCTTAGCCAATATCCTGCATCTCTTCAAAGGGGCCTCATCGCCTTCGTCCTCCAGCGACTCGTCCACCAAATGAACTGCGGGATCCGGAACCCCCACCAAGGGAGAGACAGTCAGGTGGCCAAGCCCACGCAAAGTCGAAGTGTGAAAGGCAGCGGCGGTCTGAGCGGGTTCAACTGCAGCCACATCAATAACTAGCTAGGCCGATATACCCAACTTGCGGAAAGCGGGCGTAGGAGCCCTCGCCCTCGTTGCCGCCCTCTAACTTGTAAACAAATATAAGAGATAAGAGGATAGAAATAATGGTGTAAAAGTCAGCAGTTGAAGCCGAAGATGACTCACCGGCCACAGGTTTACGCCCAAACGTCTTATTGAGATGCGACCACTCACAAATCCCCATAGTATAGGGCAAAACCCGACTCACCTAGTCGCGAATGTCAACAACTAGTGAAGGAGGATCCCGTTGGGCTGCAAAGAAAGAAATCAAATGACCCCCAATGGAAACGACATTCATTTTAAAAGGAAAACACTTACGAGCAAAATTCCACTCCTCGAGGAATCCGCTGGGGTTCGATACCACATGTCGTGTTTATGTAGAAGAAATTTTCCAAAAAATGACGATTAGTTTTATCATTTCACTACCAATCCCTTGCCCCCTGATGGCGCATATGAATCATTGTGCCCCTGTGAAAGTTTGGGGCAAAGAGGTGAAGCACATGGCATAGAGAAACGCCAGGGGTTGTGTCACGCCCCAAAATCGAGGGACACGACCGGCGCTCAACCGGAGGACCCCAGTCAAGCGGACCTGGAACTGCCTTTCCTATCCCACGCATTACCCCATGATTTCAATACTCATTATTCAAGTGAAATAGCCATTTATAATTAAACACATTCTTACGAGATATACATAACATACATGCTTACTTTATGTGGTCTAAAAGTTATACTGCCCAAATACAAAATACATAAGTACATAACCCACATTTCCTATCTACGGAGCCTCTAGGGATATAAAGAGTTTTACAATATTTGCCGGTAATAAGGCTCCAGCTATACCTTACACAAATACCAAAATAAGACTCCGAAAAGAAAAGCGGCATGAGCCACGCAGGGCCCCGAGAGGAAAGGGGCTCACCAATACAGCTGACGAAAAGATGGAGGAGGTGCTACTGTTGGTGGACTGGAGTACCTGCTATAGAGCCACCTACAATCATAACAAAAATGTAGCGCCCCCGGCAAAAGGGACGTCAGTACATTTGAATTGTACTGGTATGTATGAACAAACTTTACCCCAAGTAAGAACAATCAATACATATATAACAAACAGTAATAGAATCAACAATCAAATGCACATGAAAGGAATAACCAAAGCCAACAAGTTTCAAAAATCTCTCCTTTTTCCCCTTTCAACATCATTTCATACTCAAGAGTTTCATACATTTTCATTTCAAAAGTGATTATGATCACTTTTTCACCCTTATTACCTCGGCCACCCTTATTACCTCGGCCACCCTTATCACCACAACCCACACCTTATTACTTCGTGTTGCGGCGCGCAACCCGATCCCACCGAATAATCACATTTCACACATCAACAACAACAATTCACAAAGAATTTTCATAACCATCAATACCATTTTCATCATATACAATAGCTCACATACCATTTAAGTCACAACGATAATTGCCCACGACAAGTCACATACGATATTACCATAGTTGTTTCAATCTTATCAATCATGGTTTCTTTCCATCATTTGTTACACAACTTTTACCACATAAACACATTCACACACATACACTTGGTTTGTTGACATTTACTTACACAATTATATCGGGAGACTTAACTAACAATGTTCAAGTCATAATAATCACAAGGATTCACAAATAGTCCACATAGAAAACACATACCAAATACTCGTACACCAAACAATGTGACTTTACAAAGATTAAAGTTAGCCATACATACCTCAAAGAGCTTTTCCTTAAGTTACTACAACGTTCTAGAAATTCTAGCAATCCAATATACTTTGAGACATAACAAAATTGAACACAAATTAGGAAGATATTCATAATTCTAGCTCATTTGAGTATTTTATCAAATACTAGTTGAGCATATTGATTTCAAATCTCTTTTACAAGATTTCCTTCATTCTCTAACCCAATCTTTACTTATTTAAGTACAATAATATTCCAACAAACCTAATTTGTACATGCATGAATAACTAATATTCTCACATCCAAAAATTATCTTACTAATTATCCTTTTCTAGTTAGATTTCGAAATTGAAGAATTGGAGAAAGGGAAATTCTTATCTCTTTGATGAAGAACTTGAGGGATTTCAAGGTTTGGACAAGATTTTGATGAACCATAACACCTATGCCTCTTTCTCTCTCTAAAAATGCTCTCCCATCTCTCTAAAATGCAAGAAAAATACCCAAAAATAAACCCTCAACCGAGTTAAATGAAATGGGGTTCGGTCTTAAAAATCCATTTTTTGTACTGGCGCGCCGCGTGGGGCGCCACGGGGCACGGGACGTCTGTGCAAAATGTGTCTGGAAATGAAATTTCGGACCATATTGGAATTACTACTGGCGCGGCGCGGCGGGCGCCGCGGTATTGCAATTTTCTGCGCTGCTTTGGTAATTTGGTCATAACTTTATGTAGGAGTGTCTGAATGACGAACGGTTTGAAGAGTTGGAAACTAGACTCAAATACCTTTCATATAATAGGTTGTTGATCACATAAAACCTTATACTTATTTATATAGGGTCGTTCAAAGTGGGGGCTTGTGCGAACTCATTTGAAATCTTAGCCTATTATGAACGTTTCCAATTTTCCTTAGACTTAGGCCTTTCCTTGGACCCCAAATTACTTACCATAAGACTTTTACACATATTTTATAAATTTAATTGATGTCCACCATATTAATAGTATATAAAATATTATAATTAGACTACATAGCACCACGAAAGCATAGTTTACTTAGCGAAATTTTTCGGGGCCTTACAGGCTGGATAACTCCACATAGTTCATAATCACGAGGAAGAGTTTGTATATGTACGGAGAAAGCTGAGGCGGTCTCACATTGTAGAAGCGGCAAAAATCCTCCGCAAAGGAGGGAAAGGGAAGCATGTATCCAATAAGAAACGGGTAAGCATAGAACGCGCAGTACCCTGGGAGGTGTGTTTGGACTACATCACTACCAATGGGAACTATTTCAACATGGGCCGGGATATGCCACTTAGTTCTAAACACAGTGATCGCCACCGCATCCATCGTGGAGATGACAGGTTCAGGTTCATCCTCAGGCGGGCTTTTGAAGTTTGATCTAGCTTTCCCGGAGCGCGGGATTATCTCGTCCACAGTTGGAAAGTTTTCATCTTCCACCATGGCCACCCCTTCCTCATGGTGAGGTGCATCCACAACCAATATCACAGGATCAGAGGGAGCATTGGCCATTTTTCTTATTGTGCAAAGAAGAAGTACAAATATGAAGGAGGTAACATAAGCAAAGGACACTAAGGAGAGGAAGAAAACACAGAAGCTGAAAGTTCGAAGAAGAAAAGAACTAGGGCTTCAAGGGCTCTAAGGACACAACAATTAAAAATTGGAGTGCATATCCCTATTTATAATAGCACAAGCACCCAATCAAGAAAGCCCAAACGTCGCCTCGTTAACTTCGAAATAGAAGAAGCCAAGAAAAAGATGTAAAGTATGGGGAACATGCGCCATAATGACGTGCGAAGAAAGTGTCATTCCAAACTGATGTAATGGTCAGGTGCGGCTTTTGAAGCATCATCTCTCCACCTCGCCAACAAAGGTGAATCACTCTTCGGCAATTGCTCAGATTTCTCGAAACTGTAACTGGCATAGTCCGTCCACCGAGCTCGCCCAAAGGTAACCTCGATAGGCGGATGGACTAGTTGTATAGGTCGAAATCTGAGCAGAAGAATCCTACTTAAGGAAGGGCGACCAAGAGCTAACCAAACCGAGGTTACGCATGAGAAGCAATACAATAACGAGTGATTCGGCTGCGTTCGAGGTCGAGCACTCCATTCAGCCTGAACGGCTAGTCCAACCCTTAGACATTTCTAGAGGAATATTCCACAGGATATTTCAAGAACTTAAGTACTCCGGTTAAGGACCGTTGGGTAAATAAAGTATTTTTGTATAAATATCGTAGGAGAGAGTAACTAAAAGGGGCTGGCAAAAACTCATAGACATAGATAGACATATATTGAGATAAAAGCAGAGATAATTCATCTCGGGCTCCTGGTCAAGGAGAAAGGAGAATGGAAGCTTAGATCCTCAACATCTATCATTAGTTGCATTATATCAAATATATGGAGGTCAACCTTATTCAAGAACGGTGACCCTTTTCATCTATGTATTCTCCGTTATCATTTAATATCATTGAAATCATCATCATTTCTTACGCGAAGAGATTCATCATTGTTATAGTTAAATTTTATGTTCAGCTATACCAGCTTATTCTTATCTCCTATCTCGGATCTAGGATAAATTATCTTTCGATTGGATTTGCCTCAATCTTCTTCTTATTTAATTAGTTCAATAAAAAAAAAGTCTAACACTTTTTAGTCGAACAAGTGTAACCCATATGAATGACAAAATTTATAAAAAGAGTTATATTATTAAAAATGTATTTGAGTAATAAAATTAAAAGTAATTAAACTCTTAAAAATATAAATAGGATCTTATATAATATTAAAGAGACAAAAAGTATTTTTTGTATTCGAGTTCCAATCGAGAGTGAGGAATTGTGTTAGATTCGTCAAGTCCACATCATCGTTTTGAACATTGATGAGGGACCAAAATGCCTTTGCATTTTCTCAAATGCCCAATTAGCATTCATAATGCTTCCATTTAGGGAGGCGCACAGTGATTTGATAAATTAAAAATGACAAGATAAATAATTTTCAATACTTTACTGTAAAATAGGCATTCATAAGGACATTTCAACTTATGTTAATTCAAATGATCCTAGCAATTCATTGAGATACTTTCAGTATTATATTTTAAACAATTTAATGAACTAATCAATGTAAATAGATAACTTGCAATGCACTACATGAATTGGATTTGTATCTCAAAACATGATATTCATTTTTAGTTTTCAGAGAGTAGTATGGATTGCTCACAAATAGTCAATCTTTTGCAATTTATTGCAAAAATATATTTTGAGTGTTTAACGTTTGAAAATAGAAATAAGAGGAAGAGAAAAAAGAGAATAGTAACAGAATAAGCTGTCGGATGAAATTAGGCAAACAAAATATTCAAAGCTGCTCCTCAAATTCTTCAAATATTTCACAAAATGAAGAGAACATTGGTAAACATAATTAAGCATGCTAATATGCTTTTTTGTAAACCAGTTATGGAATTATAAATGCTAGCTCTTAAATGGTGATACATGCATAGTAGGCTAGAAGAAGTTAATTTTCGAAAAATAAAAGTTAACCAAGAAGTTAATTTTCGAACCATAGATGCATCTATTACCCCACTCGCGAATCATACATGCGACGCGGTCAAATATAAATAAATACATCAAACAGTCAATCAAGAATTCATCAGAAAAACAATTACCCAAGGAAATGGTAACTTCTCTTTAACGGTCAAGAAAATGATGTTTAATTTCTTTAGAAATTCATTTACTAATTCGATATGACTAAGCAATTTAAAATGTCAATAAGGTTACAAATATTTCAAGTATAGCATGCTTTCAGGTCCTAGACTACCCGGACTTAAGCATAATAGCAGCTACGCACGGACTCTCGTCACCTCGTGTGTACGTAGGCCCGACAAATAGAAGCACATATTTAATTATTTCATCTATGAGGTTAATTCTCTCTTACAAGATTAGAAAGGAGACTTATCTCGCTCCGAGGCCCACTTTCCGGTCCTAGATTATGCTCAAACCCTCAATTCGGTGCGGAACAATCCAAAACTAATGAAATAGTGTATAAACTAATCAATACATGTTCAAAAATTCATATTCCGACTATTAAGGTGATTACCCAACCCTAAATGTAAGATTCCTAAGATTCACCCCCGGGCCCATGTGCTCGAATTTTAGAAATTTTTGAAGAAAGTTATTACCCATAACCTTATGAAGTCAAATATATGATTTTTATCAAATTCCATAACCATTTTAGTGGTCAAATCTCATTTTTATATAAAACCTAGGTTTTCATCTAAACCCTTGATTTCACCAATTTTTACATGTTAATCTATCCATAATCTATGTATTAAACTCATGTTGTGTAGAAATTACTTACCTCAAAGTGCTAGGTGAAAACCCTCTTCCAAAAGCTCCAAAAATCGCCCAAATCCGAGACTCAAAACTCAAAAATGAATAAAAATGGCTGACTCCCGTTTTTACGCATTCTGCATAGGCAAGTCGCATGTATGAAATGCGACTTAGCCTGATTTTCGGGCAAAAATGAACTACTATCATCCTTCAGTCAACGTATCATAACTTTTATGTACAAATGTCCAAATGATAAATAGTTTATCTTTCTGGAAACTAGAATGCAAGGGCTACAACTTTTATTTTTTTTTCAAATTTTCGAATTCCTTATAAATTGCAAGATATGAGCTTCCAAAATCGACTCCTTGCATCCAAAATTTTCTGGTGAACAGCTTCTGCAACAGAATTTCAGCAGCTTTCTTTATCCGAAATTCATTCCGTTAACTTTTCGAAATTCACCCGAGGCCCTCGGGACCTTAACTAATTATACCAACATGTCCCAAAACTGATACGAACTCGCTCGAGGCCTCAAATCACATCAAACAACGTCGAAATCATGAATCGCGCATCGAATCGAATTATGAGTTTTCAAATCTTCCAGCTTCTATATTTTGCGCCGGAACATATCAAATCAATTCGGAATGACTTTAAATTTTGCACACAAGTCACATTTGACATTACGGACCTACTCCAACTTTCAGAATCGGAATCCGACCCCGATATCAAAAAGTCAACTCTCAATCAAACTTCTCAATAACCTTCAATTTCTAATTTTCGCCAAATGACTCCAAAATGACCTACAGACCTCCAAATCCACTTCCGATCGTACTTACAATGCCAGAATCACCACACGGAGCTACTCCCAGACTCGGAATCTCCAAAGGACATCGATAGCATTGAAATCCACTTCAACCCAAATTTATGAAATTCTTCTAAAATGCTAACTTCCGCAATAGGCACCGAAACGCTCCCGGGTCATCCAAAACCTGATCCGAACATACGCCCAAGTCCGAAATCATCATACGAACCTGCTGGAACCTTCAAATCCCGATTTCGAGATCGTTTACTCAAAAATCCGCTCTTAGTCTATTCTTCCAACTTAAGATTTTCGAAATGAGAATTCATTTGTCAAATCGACTCCGAACTTCCCGAAATTCAATTCCGACCACGTGTAAGAGTCATAATACTTGAAATGAAGTTGTTCGTGGCCTCAAACCGCCGAACGACGCGCTAGAGCTCAAAGCGACCTGTCGGGTCGTCACAAGGTTATTATAGTCACTCAATTCTATATTGTTATTTTAGTATTTTTTTTTTAACTTTAGGCTTCACATTTATAATATAGTATGAATATTAAAAATGGAAAAGGGCCAAAAATATCCTTGAACTATTCGAAATAGCTCAAAAATATCCTCCGTTTATTTTTGGTACCAAAAATATCCCTACCGTTTATGTTTTGGACCACAAATGCCCCTTAAACAGTTAGTCTTGCCATTGAAGCTGACATGGCAGTCCAACTGGGTTTGATTTGCTTACATGCCATCACTTAAGCAATTCAGCATGACAAAATTATTTTTTCGAAAAAATTATTTTTTCGGAAATTTTTATTAATACAAAATCAACATTTATTCTGAAAAAAGTAAAAAATTACCGGAAAAATTATATATTTCGGAATTTTGTTATTAAAATACTAAATCAACACTTATTCCGAAAATAGTAAAATATTTTCGGAAAAAATATTTATTTATTAAAATATTATATATATATATATATATATATATATATATATAAAAAAAAAGTTTTAGAATTGAAATTTCAAAATGGATATATTTTTTGAAAGATAATATCATACCAAATAAGTGTTGAAGTCGTAGTATAAGAGTCGCATCGTAATTAAAAAATCGTTTATATCGTGTCAACCTTTGTGATTTGCCATAAATATGAGTTATTATTTCACTTTGTGGCTATTTTTAGGTTCCAAAGACACCTATGAGAATAGTGCAAAAATAAAATTATCACTACGAGAATTGAGAAAATATCAGTATTTCTTCATGTAGAGTTTCTTAATTAATATCTGATGACTATCTATAATTATTTAGAAGGTTTAAATGTTAAGGTTATTTACATATAATTCAAATAATTCAGATATTTAATATGTTTTATTTCAAATATCAAAATGGAGTAAAACAATTCACTAGCTAAATATTTTTTTTTTATATTTTTAGATAGCCAACTAAAATGAGTTTTGAATTAAGAATAATATTTTTAATTACGTTATTATAAAAATAATTATTATTGAAAAATAATATTTTAGAAACTAAAATTTTAAGAAAGAAATAGTTTGTAAGAGATATCCACACACGAAATAAGAGTTCAAGTAGTAGTAAAAAAGTTAAGTTTTATCCGAAGAGTCATTCATTGTTTCAACATTTGATTATTTTTCCATAAATACGAGATATTATTTTACTTCTTAACTATTTTTAGGATCCAATGATACCGGCAAGAATGATATCAAAAAAGAAAAATAGATGAAATGGTTAATTTTTTTCATGTAGATAATTTGAGATGGAGAGTAAATCGAAGAACAAACTAAAATATCAAGCTCTTTAATTACAAACGCCCACACTTCTGAAAAAGAAATACTTACTACTCCATCCATCTCAAATTATCTGTCGTGATTTCTACAAATAGTTGTCTCGGATTATTTGTCATTTTAGAAGTTCAAGAGTAAATTAATTATTTTTTTTCTATTCTACCCTTAGTATTAATTGTTCCTGAAGACTATATATACTTTAATTATGAGTAAATATTAAATGAAGAGAAATTATACCTTAAAATATATATAAGGTTAAAATAATTTAAAAAATTATTTGATACTCCCTCCGTTCACTTTTACTTGACATATTTTGACTTTTCACGTCCCTTAAAAAATAATAAATGAAGTGCATAATTTATCATGATATCCATATTAATTAATACATATTTTATTAAATTTGAGAAAATATTTTAAAATGAGTAATAAATATTATGGGTATAATAGAAAAAAAAAATTGTTTCTCTTAATATGCGTAAAGTATTAAGTCAAAATGAAAATCTGTTGGAGTACTTTTTTAACCAGTCATTCTACTATTTCCACCTTAAAACCACTCGTTTTCTTTTTCTTCAGATATATTCTCGTTTGCTTATCTCCAAAGCTAACCGTTACACTCTTAGACATAGGTGAGAAAGAGGCGGGCAAACAAATGGCTCCGAAGAACTTGTCATTTAAGGTTTGTTTTTCACCCACTGATGAACTGCCTTCATTTTTTCCCAAAGCTTTTGAGGTTTAACAATTAACACAATGCTCTCTTCTTATCTTAAAGTTAATGTTTCATGTTTGTTTCCTACAATTCTATGATATACTGAATGTAGAAGTAAATGACTAATAGTTCCATATGTTGAAAGATAATCCTGGGTTCTTCCTCCATGGCACGTCGGAAAATTCTAGCTGACATGGGGTATGATTTTACAGTTATGGTACGTCCAATTTTGCTTTTAAATATTTTCGCTACAACTCGAATTTTATGGTTCTGGACCCGGTCTAAGTTTCCTAAAAAGGGGTGATTTTGACTTAAAATCAAATTATTATTATTTTGTGGACTAGACTGCTGACATTGATGAAAAGAGCATTAGGAAGGATAATGCGGAGGAATTAGTGGTAGCTCTAGCAGAGGCAAAGGTATGCTACCTCCTTTCTTGAATTATTTGGACATTTTTCATGTCTTCTTCAGTTAATTTCACTAATGAAGTTGGTGGAAGTTTCCTAATGCCAAAACCTATTTTTGTGTAGCTAGAATAGGTTAGAACATTGGTCGAAATTTATTACTATTATGCAAGTAATTTGAAATTGAAAGGAAGATCTTTCTAGTGTATCTGGTAGAATTGTTCTTTTAAGTAACAGAAATCACTCTAGGTATGAATTGACGGCCAGGAGTTATCCTAGTGCAGTTATGTGATGAATTCTATTAATAACTGTATACTAGCATATAATATCAATAAGAAGGTCAAATCCAACATTCTGGTGATTGGATGAGATTTATTCTTGAGTGTCCCCTTGACATCTTTGGTGTCCCAGTGAAAGTTTTTAATCACTTCGCCCATCAATTATTTGAGTTATCAAATTGCCATTTTGATGGTTGGGGACTATCAATAAATGGGTACTTCTCTTCTGTTGATATTTGACTGATTCTGAGTAGTTCGGCTCACTATAATCAACTCATTTGCTTTCCTTCCATTCCATGACACTCTAGCATGCCATATAAATTGAGACGAGTACGTAATATGTAATACATTGATATCATGTTCCAGTACTGTAAGAACAAGTCTTATATTTGCTTACTGGTCTTTTCTTCTTAGGCAGATGCTATTATGTCAAGGCTTGAAACAACTGATCATTTGGAGGAAAATACTCATCCCACTCTGTTGATTACTGCAGACACAGTATGTTTATTTCTCCACATTGCTAGGAATACTTCAAGTACCATGGTATTGCTAATGACATGTAGTTCAAATTATTTAGCACAAAATTAAGCCGTATTCATAGGTATTTTAGTAACTGAATTGAAGGCTCGCCCTTTTAATGCTATTTTTCATTTATTCCAAAACTAGTTGGAGATATCCGCACATTTTAGCAATAAACAAATAATAGCATTACATTATGTTAACTAAGTAACTATGTTTAGGAGAAGTCTGGAAAAAGTGTTGACATTAGCTTGATGTAAATTCTTTTGTAAGATAAATGTTGTGAGCAGCTGATGCGTATTGTAATGCCATTTTAGATTGACGTATATTGTATGGTTAGCTAGTTTTTTTTTTTTGTCTTTTGCTTTGGTCTCAAGATTCATTTAAAATTGGATGCTCCAGGCTTGCTCCGTGATGGGCAATCTTAATCAATACCACTGTTTAAACTTAAAAAGTTTATTGCAAAAATTAGAGTGCTTGAGCCGTCTAATGAATTTTTTCTTGGATGAAAATAGATCTTTTTGGCTATATCTTACCTACATCTATTGGTATCGAGGTGGCGGTGTACCAAGGAATTATTAGAGAAAAGCCATCAAGTAAGGAAGAAGCACGCCAATTCATCAAAAGTATGTCTGCATTTGTGGTTGGCAGTTTCATCCAGTATCTTTAGTATTACTCTTATTTTGCCTTATTTTTGGATTTTAGTATTACCTGATGTTGCTTCTGCTCCATTTTGTTACTATGTCGTTGTTGGTACTGCTTCTTTACCATGAAATCTGCACTGCTATATTTCATTTTCTTTAATGTTGTGATTATGCTTGCATGAACTGAGGCTCTATCGGAAACAACCTCTCTACCTGTGCAAGGTAGGGGTAAGGTCTGCGTACGCACTATCTTCCCCCAGACCCTACTCGTGGGAACACACTGGACATGTTGTTGTTGTTGTAGTTTCATCCAGTATCTCAGCTGGTCAGGTTGTTCTTTTTTCTTTACTAGCATTATTACCATTCTTGTTGTTATGAATTGCAGGCTACTCTGGTGGTCAAGCCACGGTTGTGGGTTCTGTTGTAGTGACCAACCTCACAAAGGGGATAAGAAAAGGAGCTTGGGAAAGGTCAGAGGTATATCTTTTTCTCCAAGTATTTCCTTATTCCTATGTGCTGGAGACTATTGAAGTACAAAAAAGCATTTATACAATACATTCTTTCTTAAATTGATATGTTCAAATGGTAACATAGGCTTAGCTGCATCTGATGCATAAGTGTGTGTGATGTGTGAGCGAGGATTAAGGCGATGTGCCATTTTGAAGATATGTCAGAAATCTAATTATAGATATTTAAATAAGTATATTAATGCTTATCCCAGGCGAAAAGAGTGAATGTTGATGGAAACTGGTTAATTAGAGCCCATCAGCATCAACTTTCTTCACCCATGAATCTCTTTCCCTATAATATACTATACTTGGACGAAGACTTCCTTTTACTGCCCATCCCAGTATACGAGGATGCCCAAAATTCTTCCGTTTTATGTGCTTATTGGAATGCCAATACAATCGCCTCACAGCTCCCGGATTATTAGTTTGCTCGTTTTATGTTCTACACACCCCTCCTTTTATTACTGTTATGAACTGATTCTTTCTTGATGGTGGGATGCAACATGTTTTTGCTCACAGAACTTCTTGCTGACTTTCTTGCACATGATATGATTAGTTAACTTGGAGTATAATGTTCTGCTGCTTAATTGCAGGTATATTTCCATGAGATACCTGATGAGGTCATTGATAGCCTGGTAAATATGACAATGTACTTAAATAAGGGATGGTCTTTACCCGCAACATTAACTTCTAGTGCTAATTGTGTAGATTGAGGAGGGAATAATACTTAATGTTGCTGGTGGTTTAATGCTTGAACATCCATTGACGTTGCCCTTCGTTGATACGGTGGTTCGTCTCTCTCCTTCTCTCTGTCTCTCATACATATATACTTTTGATAGGGGGTGTTATATGGTTATCCCTGAACTTTAATAAATTCTAAGTACATGATTCCGTGGCACTTTCTCTAGGTTTCAATTATCTTACAGAACTTCAAAATCATTGTGATGGACATTATGTCTCCCTTTGGGGAATAGGAAATATCAAACAGAATGCATAATCATCTGCAGCTCAATATCTCATTAACTTTTCTATGTATAAAAGTACCTGAGTACAAGTGGACTGCTTGGAGATCTTCTTGCCTCGGCAACCGGCAAAAGAAGTCTCTGCTTTCGACAATATGTAGTTTATACTCTTTGTTGCCAATACTTTGCAGATTGGAACTGCTGACCATGTCATGGGACTCCCAAGAAGTCTCACTGAAAAGCTTATTCAAGAAGCACTCTAGCTGCTGGAAGTCCACCAAATTAATATCCTTACGATCTACCCTCCTAAAACTCACTATTTGCACTTTTGATTACGGAAATTTTCCTTGATGAAATTATTTTTAGTGTTTGTTTATCTTGAATTTCGAAATATATTTCCTCCACGGAAAGTGGAAATTGATTTTAGTCTCCTTTGCACGGAAGTTATTTTTCTCTCTTACCTCATATTATTTGTTTCAATCATTACTCAAAAATATTGTTTTAAACCTTTGCTACTGAAAAACATCACCAGAACAATGTCGAATATCTTCCCTATATCTTATACAACTGCTTGTACAATTACTATATATATCACTTAATTTTACATCTGACCAGACATTGGGAAACGATTTTAAGATGATTTCAGAAGTTAAAATATTTTTTTGAAAACACATTTTCCTTCAAGCCAGTCGCCCTTAAGTATTATAAAATTGCAAATTACACTGTTGTTTCAGGGCTATTTCCAGCGTCTCCCCCACTATCATCAACTAAATGGTAGCCACAGTGACTAATTTTCTGGGGTGATATGTGATCGAAATTTAGAAAGTTACTCTAAATTTCGGATGATCAACAGATCACGGACCAAAATATGATAATGCAAGTTCAAGGTACAAAGTTCAAATATCCTGACGGTTTGGTTCCTTGAAACTTGAAAGTTCCAAAAATCCTGAGGTTCATTCAGTTGACTTAAAAGAAAAAGAATATCATTGACTAATAAGATAAGCGGGTAAAGGCGAATCCATAATTTAAATGTAGTTATGGGTTCAATGTTTAATATTATTAACATTGAACCCATTATATTTTTTAAGACTATGGGTTCACAATCTACTGCTTTTTTGTTGTTGCAATTTTAGTAGATTTTTACACATTAATTTATACTCCGCATCAAAAGTTATGGGTTCGATTGAACCTGTCACTGGAATGCTACATCAGCCCATGTAAGCGGGTATTGTAATTTGTAGAGAAATTTTCAGAAACCACTATTGTTTAGTGGCTATTAACTTTCTATAGCTACTATATATATAATTACTTCCTATAGCTACTATATAGTTGTTATGCAACTGTATTCGCTCTATTTTCGCTACTGTATTCATGAATACATTAATGAAATTTGCCTAAAAATTAGGGGAGTCCAGCTGTGCGGCAGCATCCGCTATATTCGTGCTACTGTATTCATGAATACAGTAGCGGAATTCGCCTAAAAAATAGGGGGTTCCAACTGTTTAATAACGGAAATAGGATCAATTAGCGTGTATCACTCCTAATTTAACTCAATAAAATTAATTCTACATAAATTTCGCTGCTATTGTATTGCATTTCATATATTTGCGCGACTTTATTTATAAATACAATTAGGTAAAAAATAGGGATTACAAATGTTTAATTATGTATGTTATGTATTCGCACGAATGTATTTATAAATATAGTGAGGTTTTCGCATAAAAAATAGTGATTACAGGTGTTTAATAGGAGAGCGCAATATTTAATTGTATTCAGTTTCACTATATTGAATTTAATTGTATTCAAACAATAAAAAAAAAAAAGGTGTATAACGTTCTATTAAATTCGACTGTATACATTATATTCAATTCATAGATATTCACTATTATACATTGTATTCAATTGACGGTATTCAATTCGACTGTATTCAAACAATAAAAATCAAAAAGTACAGTAATATCGATTGTATTAAAAATAAAAATAAAAAAATAAAAAAATAAAAAGACCTTCGGAACACATAAATATAGGCGAAAAATAATGTATTTATACAAAAATATAGTGTATTTGAGTGTACTTGTATAGAATATAATATATTTGTATCATTGTATGTGACTAAATAGTAAAGAAGAAAAGAAAGTTCGCCGGAAGTGGCGTTTTTCGGCCAAGCAAAATACTATATAAATTGTATTAAAACTAAAAATGGAGACGAACAAAAACTCGGCCCTCAAATCTTCTCCAGCATAGCCATGGCTAGATCTATTCGCCTAAGAGAATGATTCAATAGTGGATGATGACGCCGGCGATTCTAACTCATAGTTATGTGAATATTGATGATTCATCGTTTCAAGAACTTCTGCCCTATTATTCATCCAATATTCATGTTGGTGTACACACTGTAGATTGACTGAAGCTGTAAAAGTTTTTTTAATTGCAATAACCCTAAAGTATTCGGCCAGAGAATTATTAAAAACATGTATTTTGCTCGAATAGAGAGAAAGAAGAAAAATTTTGCCGAGATTTTGAAAGAGAATCATGTGTTAACTGAAAGAAAGAAAGAAAGAGAAAAAACATAAATAACTATTTCATGCCTCAATAGTAGTGTATACCATAAATATCTATGTTGCTATAAAATATAAAAGGTACGGAAAATAATATGTTGAAATAATTTTAGTTTATAATAAATATGATGTATACATTTGCAATAGGAGGTAAAATTATTTTCTGAGTGGGTTGTCATGCAGGACAGTAGTAGTATAGGCCCAATTCTATTTTCTAAAATAATGTAGGCCCATTTCAAGTTTTTTGTGTTCGCGTATCTCCATTGCACGACAGTCCTCGGAACGCTCAACTGGCCGATGTAGGCTCATTTCAAGTTTTTTTTTGTGTTCGCGTATCTCCATTGCACAAGGGTGGCTCCGTAAAATTGGTGGCCTAAAACCAAATTTTAATAAGAGGTCTTATACTTTTTTTATTAGTACGTATACATACATACAACAATAACAACAACAACCCAGTATAATCCCATTTTGTGGGGTTTGAGGGGGGTAGTGTGTACGCAGACCTTACCCCTACCCTGAGGTAAAGAAGTTGTTTTCAAATAGACCCCCGGCATCCTTCCCTCCAAGAACTTCCCACATTTGCTCTTGGGAAGACTCGAACTCACACCCTCTCGGTTGGAAGTGGGGGTTGCTTACCATCAGAGTAACCCCTCTTGTCTATACATACATATATGCAAAAAAATTAATCTTGCCATTTTTTTTTCATACTTGTTGTTTATAGCATATATTCTTAAATGACATAAAGTTTTTAACTTCACATAGTAATATTATTATTTATATTAGAAAAGAAAAATTAAATAAATGAGATATTAGACATGTATTTGCAATATGTTAATTGTTATCTTTGATGTTGTTATAAAAAATATATTTACTAATATAAAAATTTAAGTAGTTTAATTCAAAGTTTTATAAATATTTTTACTGTTTAAGAGTAGACACTTTTCTTTCTTTTTTACAATTTTTTTTGCACTTTTTTATTTATTCTACAAACATTAATATTGTCTAATTTGAAATAAAGTTATAAAATCTATTATTAGAAATTTTGGGGGACCTAAATAAAGGCTTTACTAGTCTTCTACTAGAGCCACTTATCCGCCCCTGACATTCTCAATAAAATTTATAGAGTCTCACTTAAAATAAGGCAACAATGACAAAAGCATTAAATGCATCGAGTTTGTCATTCAGTTATCAAATGTGAATGAAGCTTGTTGAACAGTAGTTTATAGTGGTGCAGTAGTCTGTAAATAATTATTGATCGTCAATGAGGGGCGGCTTAACAAACTGGTGGCTTAAACCAAAATATATTAAAAAGACTCCGAAATGTCTTTTATAAAATTCATATAATATTGAGACACAAAAAAAAAAAACCTACATGACTTTAATATAGTGGTGAGAGCACAACTCATGATGTATTAGTTAGGCGCGCGTCATATGGTATTGAATTCTTCCCTTAAGTAAAAGTGGTAAAGGGTGAGCCCATTATTCATCATGTTTTGAACCTTGCGACATTTGCCTCAGGGATTTCTTAGTTAAAAAAGATGAGACACAAAAGAACTTGCTTTCTGGTGTGTGGATCAATCAAATGTGACTAAAAGAAATAGTTAATTTAGAGAAGTGGAGTTGAAATTAGGAAGTAAAATCGTAAGAACCATGGAAAAAGACTATACTTAAAAATGAAAAATAAAATTGACGAGAAGGTAAATATATTATTTAATTTAGTAAGAATTTTTTTTTTGTCCAATTAGTTCACTCAATCTTACGTCTACCAAATGTTAAAAATTATTAAAATTTAAAATTTTTTATTAATAATTATATAAATATAAATTATGGAGTATATATTATATAATAATATAGTAGTACTTTTTATTTTTAGGGCCTAAATTATTTGGGCCTAAGGTAAGGGCTTCACTTGCCTTACCCTAGAGCCGCCCTTGCCATTGCACGACAATCCTCGAAATGCTCAACTGACCGGTGAACTGCAGATCTCCGGTGGACCTTTGGTTGACTGAGGTAACATTTCAAAGCAAGCGTGATACGTTGCTGTTCTCATACGTTCTAGTTTCTCCTTTTACCATATAAACTATAGAGTGAATGAGTGATTTAGGCTCTTTTTGTGGCAGAGATATATGTATATTGTTTTTGGGAAATGTTCCTTCATTTTAATGTTTTTGTGAAAATAGTTGATATTTCAATGTTTTTGTGAGTTTTTTTTTTTTTTGTACTCTAAAGTAGCGTTTTTTAAGATTGTCATACTTCTGAGTTCTGACTTCTGAGTTGTTCGATGAAAGTCCTTTGCGGATGTTCGTTTTGTAGTTTTGTGGCAAATTATTTTCTTGTAGCACTGCTTTTCGTTTTGTAGTCTTCGTTGACAGTTACTTACTGTTTGGTGAGTGTACTTTGGTGAGCGTTACTTTGTACACACTGACATTGTCATCCCTCGGGCCTGATCGATTAAATTCCTAAATGGATTTATTTGAGTGTGATGCTTCTGAAGTAGAGTATGCTATAATATCCTAAGTCGTAGTCAGGGGCGAAGCTACAGTTTCGTCGCAAAATTACACTGTATATATAAATAAATTTTTTGAATTTACATACATGTATTACATATTGAACACCCTTGCAACAATGAAGAAGCGTATCCCAGTGGCAGAGGGTGGTCAAGAAGGCCTCATGGTCGCAGGTTCGATCTCCACTCAAGGGCGAAGCTACAGTGTAGCAAACTGACCACCCTTCGTCGAAAAATTACATCGTATAGGTAAAAATTTTGAATTTACATACATGTAATACATATTGAACACCCTTGCAACAATGAAGAAGTGGTCAAGAAGGCCTCACGGTCGCAGGTTCGATCTCCACTATGGGTGTTTAACGGGCGGGCTGAGACGGACTGAACGGAAAAAACCCCAACCCGTTCGGTTAGCGGGCTGGGAAAACGGGCTGCTAGCGGGTTGGGAAATTTCGAGTTTTTTAAGGCCCATACTGGTTCGGGTTTAGCGGGTTCGGGCGGGCCAGGCTACAGTTTTTTTTGAAATTAAATTTTATTTTTCTTACTCAATGTTATTGATAGTTAAGTATTTGCAAACTTTTAAGGATTAGAATTAAACTTTGAAGTTTAAAGTTTTAAACTTGAAATTTGTATTTTAAAATTATAGAATTGAAATTTTGAAATTAGAAAGTAAGTGGCTGCAAAAAATTATTTAATAAGACCAATAGGCAAATTATTTACAAAATTGAGGTTTGCATTTAACAAGTAAATTAACGAAAAAAGAGTAAAATTAAATTTTCATGCATAATAAATTAATGATACTTCAAAATTTAAATTAATCTAACAAACTAAAACATTAAGCATAAATACGTCTAATAATTTTAAAATAACACAAATTGTCTCAAATCAACTTAAAAGACGAACTTCTGGAGTACGCTCAAGACAATTCCTGATATGCCTCCTTAAAGAGGCAGTGCCACACATTGGACGATGATTTATGACTACACCATTGTTCTTGCACTTTAATTTCCGAATTTCTTCATTTTCTTCTACCACCTCAAAGTGTTCCTAAACATACGAGCGCACTTTAGAAGTACGGGGCATAATTGAACTTGAAGTCTTGAATTGAGAATTTAAGAACAATAAATATCAAGAGAGAACTGAGAGAGAATTAGAGTAGTAAGAAAGTGAATTGTGAGAAAAAAATGAAGAAGAAGGGGGGTTATTTATAGATTTAAAAAGGTTAAAAATAAAAAAAATCAATTATTAGGGGTGAGAAGGCTATATTTTTAATGGTGGGGCGGAAATGGCAATTTTTGCAAAATATGGCCGTTCCCCAATGGTCATTTCTCAATTTGACCGTTGGGAACGGTCTAATTAATTTTTTTTTTAAAAATTCCAATGGTAACCGGGCTGCTAACGGCTGCAGACCATTAACAACCCGTTAACGGATAGCGGGTTCGATGCCCCGTTAAATAGAATGTGTTCGTCCAAAACCCGCCCCCCATACCAACCCGTCCCAGCCCGCCCTATAGTGAATAGTAGCGGGCTAAACCGAGCTGAAGCGGGCTGAAAACAGGTCAGCCCGACCCGATTAATAGTTGCCACACTTTACATAACTGTCACAGTAAATATAACAAATTTTTAGCATGAAATTCAATATTACAAATATGGCAGAAAAATATTTATATTTGTACCATTAAAATAGGAATATTAACTATTAATCCCTAAACATAAGAAATTTGAATGGAAAGTTAATAATTATTTGTACAAAAATCATGTCTTTTTTTCTCTCTTTATCTATTAACTTTCCTTCTTTTTCTTCATCTTCTTAGTTTTGTTTTCTACCGAAGGCAATATATTTTTTAAATTTGTTCCATTCATTTTATTTTAATTATCTTTCTTAAGTTTTTCTCTTACTTCTTTCTTCCTTTCTTAACATAAAGCTTTTATTTCGATAATAATATACGTTAATATATACAATACATATATATAAAAATATACTTTGAATTAACACATATAAAATATACAAAACATATACATAAAAAATACATCTTCAATTAAGATGACACTTAGACATGTGAAATATACATAAAAATATATATCTTAAATTTAATTAAGATGGTATATAAATATACAAAAAATAATATATATATATATATATATATTGTGTGTACACACACACTTGACATATAAAATACAGTATACATTAAAAATACCTCTTAAATTAAGATAACACTTCACAAATAAATATACAAAAATTATATACATAAATATATATTTTGAATTAAAGTGATACCTGATATACAGAGTATAAAAGATGTATAAATCAATACATTTTGATTTAGGTGGCATTGAGATATGCAGCAACTTTTCAAAATATGGAGTGAAGAAGATGAATGTTGTAAAGGAAAAATGAAGATGCACAAAAAAAAAGTACTTCCCGTGATTAGTGAGTGAGTTAACTTATTAGATGTTGAGCTTAATTTTTATAATGTGCCATTAATGAAAAAAAAGTGTTCTTTATGGAATAAATAATAAATGATGCTATTTTTTATAAATAATAATTAAAAAATGATCAAGCAATGTAAAAAACTCGTATAATATTATCCACTCAACACAATTTTTGTTGCTTTGTAATTTTTTTTTTAAGACTAAACGATGCCGTTAGATCTGTTTGATTTAATTTTATAAAATAAAAAACTGAAACAAATAAATCTTTATAAAACAAAAGTTTGTAATAAAACAAATCAAAATCCCTAAATCACAAATGGTCAAAATCGATCCCTCTGCAGTCTGCTTTCAATTTTTCCTTCCTCACGCAGACAAAAGAATAACCCTATGTAATTTTGGTCTCCATCTTCTCCAATCTCTCTGCCTCTCTGCATAAATCACTGAAGTTCCGGGTTTGGAAGTTCCGGTTGCTCCCTGTCGGCGCTATTCATCACTCCAACAACTCCATTACTCCATTGCACTGGTTAGAACTTAGAAGCTCTTGTCTTTTCTTTTCTATTTTCGCTTCAATGTTTTAGTTTTGGTATTAAGTTCTCTGATTTTTGGTTTGGTACTGTGGCTAAAACCTAAAATGGGTCTACTCAAGATTTTTATCTATTATAAAAATATTTCAAGAGATGAAGCCTCGTCGAGTACAATTGTAATAAGTAGAATCTCTTTTCGACGCTTCTTTATATTAGTTTGGATTTATCCAATTGTTTGTACTATTACCTGTATTTTTATAATTTAGCTCGATATCACGTTGTTTGATTTAAATTTTTCGGTGCACCTACTTGTTGAGAATTTTTTTTTCTTGTTCAAGTTTGAACACCAAAAATTTTCTAGCTTCGCCACTGCTCGTAGTAGTTGGATTGCCCTCTCTCTTTGGCAAGTTAGCTGAACTCATCACCACGCCAATGTTATTTCTGCCAACTTTAACACTTTTGCAAACCCAAAATACATCTTGAGAATCCGCTTAATCCCTAATACTTGAAGATCGCCACACCGTGTCCTCTTAGACTAGCCTATTTTAGTAGCTAGCTAGTGGTTGTTGTTGCTCACCGTTCGAGCTTTTTAATTGGTTGTATATATAATTGTAGGAGTTATTTTTTTTTTTAAATATCCCTTCATTGCATTACATATCTGCATTGGAAGAACCCCCTGTCTGTTCCCTCTGTCCTCCAACCTCACACTCGAAATTCTTCCCCTTTCTTTGGATCAAATAGGAAAATCACTTTGGTTGTCTTCCCTTCCTTGACCAGTTTTCCTTTGTGTATGCAGTGACTATTCACAATTTTAGTTACGAACTGGCGTTGCATTTCCTACTCAATTGTAGTAGTTGTTTTGACCAAGTATTAGTCACAGATCATTCAGTTAGATGTCCTAAATCTTGTATTAATACTTGGCATGCTTGCCTCTCTTAGTCGAAAAGAATGATCTTGTTGTATTATTGTCTTGGTTTTTTCCTGTTTGGCCTGTTCCTGTTGTATTATTGTTTAGGTTCTTTTCGTGTTTGGCCTACTGATGTAGCTTTCTTCATGTCATATCCTATTTCAGCTGATTAATTAAAATTCATCCAATGGAAGCTAAATTCTTCCGCTTTCTCAAGATTGTTGGAGTCGGTTTCAAGGCTAGGGCAGAATCTGAAGGTCGTCTCTTGTACCTTAAGCTGGGTTACAGCCATGAGGTTGAAATGACGGTGCCCCCTGCAGTTCGTGTCTTCTGCTTCAAACCCAATGTGATTTGCTGCACTGGGATTGACAAGTATAGGGTACATCAGTTTGCTGCTTCTGTGAGGAGCTGTAAGCCTCCTGAAGTTTACAAAGGCAAAGGTATCATGTACATTGATGAGGTGATAAAAAAGAAGCAGGGGAAGAAATCAAAATGAGAACGTTTATTTCATGGTTCTTTCTTGGGCTTGGGCTTTGTTCTCTTTCTGATGCTGGACAATTTCTCTTTAAGCATCCTTCCTATTGTAATTTTTTCTTTAGCTGCATGAATCCTTTAGAAGATAGTGGTTGAAGGTCTTCTACCATAGTCGCAGAAGTTGCTAACCCTCTCAATGACTATTCCTGTATTAGCTTTTTCATCCTTTCAACAACTATAGAGAAGTGATGGATGGCGTTGATGAAATGTGGGTATTTGAATAAATGCTCTGCGCAAATATTGCTTTCTTGGAACCGTCAGCGTATGATCTTAGGTTGCCTGAATATCTCAAATGTGAAGTTTAGAAGATTGATTCTTGTAGGACTTGTAGATTAAAATGTGTATTTGTGCTCCGTTATATTGAATTGCAGGCTGTGGCCTGCTTCTTCCACAATTTGATTAAATGTTCTGTGCAAAGCATTGTTTTCATTGTTGGACGTGATCTTAGGTTGTCTGAGTGATTCTCAAATTCAAAGTTGCCAATCTGATTGATTTCTATGGGAACTGTAGTTTGAAATTTGTGTTGATTAATTATTCTTGGTGACATTTTAAATGAAGTGCAGTGTGTGCTTCTTCTTAATTTATCCTCTCCCTGCCCTAAAATATATTTAAAGCAAAACCGATGTATTTCCTCATCCCCTTTCCGTCCTTTTTCCATTTCTCTACAAACAAATATGTAAGTAGATTAAAAATCAAGCAGAAGTCCAAACTTCAACAAGGTTGAAACTTGAAACTCACTCATAAAGCACTTTAAAAGGGAATTCGAATCTGATAAACATTGTTTCTCTTTGACCTGGTGAGATCTAATATAGAAGAAAAACAAAGTTACGATAGAAGTCACGCGAGAGATAAGTACTAAGTACTAGTACTTGATAACATAAATAGAATAATGTAAAGAATCACGAAGAGCTAATACAGACTGTATAATTATTGTAATTCCATAGAACAACACGGAGAAAAGACACTCATGACCATTTGCAAAGAGATGTATACACAAGTCAATAATCCTTGGAACCTTTTAGGTCTTTGTTTGAGTTAAATCTCTAAGGTTGCCTGAATAGTTATCGAATGTGAAAGTTTAAACTATTCTAATTGTTTTCCTGTAGATTAAAATGTATTTTTGTGCTTGGTTACATCCATAGCAGATTGTGCTTCTATCATAATTGTATTAAAGTAATGCTCTATGCAAAGCATTGTTTTCAATGATATTTATTACTTAGGACTCAGAGGCGGATTCAGAACTTAAATTTTATGGGTTTAGATTCCCCTTTTTGCCACATATCTTCTAATTTAATAGGTTCATAATTTTGTTTTTGGGGCAAAATATAGGGTGTGGGCGAAAGTTATGGGTTCAGTTGAACTCATAGCTTCGACAGTACATACACCTCTGACTCAGGTTGTATAAGTCGTTCTCGAACACAAAGTTGCCATTCTGATTGACATGGATTAATAACAACTTCAGTAGCTAGAATTTTTCTGTAAACATGTTTTGAAATCACAAAATTAATTATATAAATAAGGGAGAAACTCCATAAAAGGAAGATTACTGATTCATATAATTGCTTAGTGGGAAATGTCCCGAAAAAATCCAACGAGTAACTAATATTACTATTAATATGTATTTAATTTCTGATGAATCGTATTAATTTCATTGACTAAAAGGATTATCAAATGAATTGTAATTACAATTGAAACGATTGAAAAGGGAAAGCAAAAGACGCCTATTTTTTTACAAAGTATATCTTAAAATATATTTTACAAGAGATCGAGGACTGAGCACTTCTAATTCAACTCCAATATTGGTGGCAACTTGTACCGACACATAGGACAACTTGGGTTTTTTAGGAGCCACGTCTCAATGCAGTCAAAATGGAAATTGTGCTTACACGGCATGCTGTAAACTTCCGAATCAGGTAAATACCTCTCCATGCATATTGAACATATTTCTGTCAAATCATGGCCGTTTGAAACATTTACTTCCTGTAAAAATTGAATTATTGATTTTACTGCAGGCAGTGACTTAAATTCCCTCCTAGCTTTCTCAATTAGAGACTGTATTAGTTCCCTTTCGTAATTCTCATCAAGACATCTGCTCCTCCATTTAGATGTGCCTCTCATCACAAGTTCTTGTACGTAATATTCTATCCATTGAAATTCTTCATACAAAGATGATCCATGTCCTATTCGCTTGATTTTATCATCAATTTCTCCCCAAAGTATTTCTGCCAAATATTCTCTTTCTTTTGCAAGAATTCTTGATTTTGTAAGTTCAAATTCTTGAGGAGATACAAGGACTGGCTTAACAAATAACAGGTTTATATAGACTGTATCATCATCTTTGAAAGGAGGTGTAACAGTCTCCACCCTACGAGCAAACTCCAAGATATGCTTGATCAAATCATCTTTGTTCTCCAAAATTTTGCCAGTTAGATCCCACTCAATCCTTTCTATTGAGTAAGGAAAATCAGTTCCCAAAAGAATTCTGTTAATAGTTTCCTCTGATAATGACTCATACTTACAGGCACACCTAGTACCAAAGTTGAACTCTTCTATAATGCTCTCACCACAAGTGTAAGTATGCATGGCAAGTAGATTAATATCCAAGTTAAAATTGTGACCTGAAGTGGGTGAAGCAGGAATATTTCTTATAATATTACAAAATAGGGGGGACACATATATTTCACTGGTGGTTAATGGCTCCATTTCGTGAAACTAACCAAAAGCTTGATACTATATGTTCTGAAAATTGAGTTTGCCCATTTATAGGGTTGATTTATTTGTTTTTTGAATTGGATTAGGATTAATCCATATTTCCTTTTCCTTTTCGATTTCGGTTTCCCATTCCCTAAAGACTTGTCAAACAAAATTACAAATATGGTAAGTTAATAACCACAAGTGTACGGACTACAACATTTGTGCTTTTTCCTTTCTTTCTTAAAATAATTTTTTTAAGAATTTGATTTTGACCCCTAGGGTATATAGAAGTAGCAATTATGGTCCTCCATCAATATCTATCTATATCTATATCTATATTTATACTATATTAAAAGCACGAAGGCCCTTAGCGAAATGTTGTTCGTCTTGTTTACCCTTCAAAAGTATAGTTCACACTGAACAAAATAGTCATTTGATTTTTTACATTTAGAAATAGTCATTTAATTATTTTCCTAATATTTAGGACTTTAAATTCAACTAAATTTTGCGTATTAAATATTTTCTCAAAATATAATAACAAATTGAACTGCGGATAATTTAGGCAAAAATTTTAGCACTTCAATTTCTGTCTCGTTTGAGATTCTTTACTTTCCATAGAGGAAAAAGATTCTTCAAATTGGCCTTTTTCATGAGTAATTATTGGCGTGAATTTGGAGCTTCAATGGGCAGAACACAATTTCAATTTGATAGACATCATTATTCTATTATTAGTAAATATTGAATTAAACACAAAGGCGTAAATATTTTAGGTCAAATTTTCGAGCAATTTTAACTTCTTTTAGGTTTAGAAAATACATTAAATTCCATAAGGATTTATAAATCTAATAAAAATATTCTACGCATCGACATAACAAAATTCTTTACGTTTGTAACTGAAGTTAACTTTCACAAGAATTTATAAATCTTATAAATATATCCTGCTCAATCAACATAAGAAAATCTTTTATGTTTGTAACTCAAGTTAGTTTTTACAAGGATTATATATATATATATATATATATATATATATATATATATATATAT